>JAOTRQ010056881.1:0-14161 GCA_028565875.1 Hoplisoma paleatum | reverse complement strand
TCCTGCACATTTAATGTTTATATTTTGCTTCGTTGGACTCCCTAACTAGGTTGGTTAGTTTACCGGGAGTATATTTACGTCTGGGATAGCTCTGTTTCTGAGCTTTGTGGGTTTGTTGTTAAATGTTGGGTGGGTATGTTCTGTGGGTTGGGTTATGTGTACTTTTTTCTCTTTGTTTTGATTTTCTTTCCCCCCTTTCCTAAGGTGCTCTTTCTTTTTCAATTGCATTTCATAATTTTTCTCCGCTTCTAAAAATTGTTAGATGGAAACGTCAATGGTCTGAATAATACCATTGAGAGTTCGAAAGTTATGGCTCATTTGAAACGCTTGAGGGCGGCTGTGACTTTCTTACAGGAGACACATCTGAACAACTCTGATCACTGCAGGCTGCGGGTTTCCAATGTGGGTGAGATTTTTCACTCTTCATATAACTACAGAAACAGCAGAGTGGCCATTCTGATTAGATCAGGTACATCATTTGTGGTGGAAAGGGTGATTTCGGACAGAGCGGGGAGATGGATAATTGTGAGCTGTTTGTTTTTAAATAAACAGGTTGAACTTGTGTTTGTAAATAAACCGGTTGAACTTGTTCTTGTAATTTTTATGCACCTAATTTCTATGATCCTGAGTTCATGTGTAAACTAATTAGCTCTATCCCATCTCTCCATACTCATGGTCATGGTGACCTTAATTCCGTTATAGATCCTATATTTCGGACAGAGCAGGGGGGTGGCTAATCGTGAGCTGTTTGTTGTTTAATAAACCAGTTTTACTTGTAAATTTTTATGCACCTAATTTCAATGATCCTGAGTTCATGTGTAAACTAATTAGCTCTATCCCATCGCTCCATACTCATTTCTTAATTATGGGTGGTGACCTTAATTCCGTCTTTGACCTTGTATTAGATCGTTCTTCCCCCACCCTTGTCCCCAATTCTCATACATCCCAAGTGATAGTCGATTTTTTTTTCTAATTATGGCATATGTGACCCCTGGAGACATTATAATCCCACAAACAAATCATTTTCCCATTATTCTCATGTTCATAAAAGTTACTCCTGTATCGACTATTTTTTTGTTACCAACTCCTTAATTCCAAAAATATCGTCTGTTGATTATAATCCAATCCTCATCTCTGATCATGCCCCTCTTTCACTAGATTTAACTTTCCCCAACTTTCCCCACCACACCGCTCCCTGGAGGCTGAATTCCTCACTTCTGGTGGAGGATGATTTTTGTTCTTATAATATTTCTTCTATTGATGATTTTTTTAAATAACAATGCGATTGGTACTGTCTCCGCATCTCTTCTCTGGGATACGCTCAAAGCTTACTTACGAGGTCAAATCATATCCTGCACTGCCCACGCTAACAAACTATATAGACTTGACTTGCAGAATCTCAGTAATAAACTCGCTAATTTGGGTAATCTCAATTCTATTTCTCCGTCAGCATTTCTACATAAGGAGCATGCTGAGTTGCAACTGCAGTTTGATCTTCTGACCACAAAGGAGACTGAGCGGCTCCTCTTGCATTCTCGTAGCAAATACTATGAGAGTGGGGATGGACCTTCAAGATTGCTTGCCCATCGTCTTAAAGGTCTCTCCAATTCCAGATTTATTTCAGGAATCAATCGGCCCCTGGCCCAGATGGATTCCCCACTTATTTTTTAAAGAAATTTAGCTTAAAACTTGCCCCCCTTCTTTTGCAGGTTTATTATGAGGCATTTACCCATGGTGCACTCCCACCCACTCTTTCCATGGCATCTATTTCTCATCTTTTAAAAAAAGATAAGGACCCATCACTTTGTTCTTCTTATAGACCACTATCCCTACTTAATGTTAACTACAAAATTCTGGCCAGGTTATTGGCTTCCCGGCTAGAGTCAGTCCTCCCTCATATCATCTCGTCGGATCAGAATGGATTTATTAAAGGGCGTTATCTATTCTCTAATGTTTGAACATTACTTGATGTGATCTCAATGGATGGCTCCACAGATCATACAGAGGCCGTTATTTCATTGGATGCCGAAAAGGCTTTCGATATGGTCGAGTGGCCATATCTGTTCGAAGTTTTGAACAGATTTGGTTTTGGTTCTACATTTATTTAGTGGGTAAAATTATTATATAGCGCTCCTCGAGCTTCTGTTCGCACTAATAACATTCAAGCTCCATATTTTCCTAATTTCAGGGGAACTAGACAAGGTTGCCCATTATCTCCGCTGCTCTTTGCTTTCGCCATTGAGCCCCTCGCGATGAAATTGAAAACTCTTCCAGAATTTAAAGGCATCGCTCGCGTGGGAATAACTATGGTTTCCCTATATGCGGACGATTTGCTCTTATTTGTAGCTGGCTTGTCCAACTCCCTTCCTATCATAATGAACGCGCTATCAAACTTTGGGTCCTTTTCTGGTTATAGGATAAACATTCAGAAGAGCGTTTATTACCCTGTAAACTCATTAGCTAAATCCACAGTGGTAGCTCAGATTCCTTTCCAGGTCGCGGATGGTGGGTTCAGATATCTGGGTGTTTTTATTGCCGGTTCACTTGAAGCCACTATCCGTACAAATTTTGACCCTCTAATGACTTAGTTAAAATCAGATTTATCAAAGTGGAGCTCTCTTCCATTGTCCATGATTGCCAGGATTAATACTATAAGAATAAATGTTCTGCCTAAATTCTTGTTCCTATTCCAGACTCTTTCTGTGATTCTGCCTAAGAAATTTTTTCTAGAATTAGATAAATTGATTACGGACTTCATTTAGCACAGAAAATTGGCCAGGATTAGATTGTCCCTGTTGCAGATCTGATGGTGGTCTGGCTCTCCCAAACTTCCAGTTTTACTATTGGTCAGTACATATTCATAGGATTCTTCTTTGGATCAAGGCCCCAGACCTGCTGTGGTGTCGATTGGAGTGCTCTTCTTTGTTGCACTCCTCTATACCCGCCCTCATTTTCACTTCTTTGCCACTGTCTTTAGTAGGAATGGTGAATAACCCAGTTGTTAGGTCAACATGTGCTATCTGGTATCAATTTAGGTTTAAGTTGTCATATCTCTCAACTTTTCTTCCTATTTTGGACAATCATTTATTTTCCCCGTCCAGTACCGACCCAGTCTTTCGACGCTGGCATTACTCGGGTCTTGTTTCATTTCGTGACTTCTTTAAGGAGGGCAGTCTTAGTAGCTTTATACAATTACAGGCTGATTTCTGCAGCTCAGACACTGTCTGGGCACTCTATCTCTGTTGGCCAGACGTTGTATATTACGTTTATGGAAATCTCCCAAACCACCTCTAATTTCAATTTGGCTCATAGAGGCTCTAAAAATGGAGAAGATCATGGCTACCTCCAAAGGCCGGGTTAGCCGATTTAATAACAAATGGCGCCATTTCCCATTATACATTTCTTCATTGTCCTCTCTACCTATAGATTGAGCACCCCCCCCCCCTTTTTATTATTTAATTATTTATATATATATATTATTTACGTATTTTATTTTTTTATAATTTTTTTGTTAATATTTATTTTTTGGGATTGTTTGTGTGCGCGTATGTGTATGTTTGTGCTTCATTTTCTCTTTTTTGTCGTTGTTGTTGTTAAAAAAGAAAAAAAATGAGACACAATGTTACCATTTGATCTGCTTTTGTATTTGTCTGTTACTGTGTTTCTTAATAAAAATAATTTAAAAAATATATGTATATATTTGTTAAGGTAAAGGTTTGTGATAGAGAATTAATTTTTTTGTACGATTAAATTTCGCTTAAGATGTGGAAACAGCCACATTAACTTAGCTTATAGGTGTGTGTTCTGCATATTGGGTGGGTTAATATATCTTGGCTAAGCTCTATGTATAACTGCATTTGTTAAGTGCCGAATTAATTTACATGAATTAATTTAATTTATTTATTGAGGAACTCTGTATGAGGGGCACTGAGTGAGGGGAAATGTGTAAACATCAAATGTACCTTGAATGCCTGCTCATCACGACAAGTTTGCAAAAACAGCTTCACTCAGCTCATTTTCAGCCAGGCTGGTGAATAAAATTGCACCCTTGAAAGGATATGGTGAATTATTAATTTATAAAAATTTTGGTCAGGCTGGTAAAAAAAAGTGCCACAGAGGAGACATGGTGATTTTTTTTTAATATCTATACGAGGGCATGATATTAAGTTGAGAACCTGTATGCAGTTTGTATGGTTCTGCCTATATCGTGAGATATATCGACTCTGTTTCCCCCCCACAATTAAAAAAACCCACGGATTCCTACAATAAATTCGTTTAGTATTATCTATTTTGTATTGACTCCCGTGAGAGCAAGTTTACTTTGACTACTCTATTATTAAAAGCGGCACGTGACACTAAAGTAAAATTAGTTTCATATTTCGATTTTACGACCATGATTCTTAGTATGAAACTGCGTAAATAAGGTCAATTTTATTTGTTTCCTGTAACTAACTTTACAGCATTAAATCCCACTGCAATCAAGGGCGTTTTGTAACATAATGCTAGTTTCAGTGCTCTGTTTGCGTTGTGTGGAACGAAAGCTTTCTGGTGTGTTTCCTCCAGGCACACATTTGCAACGGATTTATGTATGGCAGACGTAAACAGGCACAGTTTTTGTTTCGTTTTTTGTAAAACAAGAGAACCATGGCAGGACTGGAACTCTTATACAGCAGTGTAACTAATTCTATTACTTGTTCTCAAGATGCGCTTGTGTGCTTTGTGCACTGGGAAATTGTGAAGAGTGGATATAAATCTTTAGGAACTGGAGATGAGGTGTGTAAATAAACGGCAGAATTGGGCTATAACTAAAGCGACTCTTTATATAACTTTAAAATAGACACGCAGATATGTGTTTTAAGATTTCTTATAACTCTATGTAATGCCGTGATTGATTTATCACTGGTTCTTTGTTTATACTTGATTGGATATTTTGGTGATCGTTGTGTCTGTGTCATAGTATTTTAAACGGATTGGCCATAAACCAACCACCCAGTCACTCTTTTGTACGTGTATGTTGTTGTGTTTAACTGAGAGTTGTTTGACTCACTAAACATTTATGTAGAGAGGGTTAATGCATCTCTAACATTTACTAAATTTGCTTGATAAACCTTAAGTTTCACATAATATCGCAGTTTCATTTGTCTCTATGTATTTCAAATGTATTTCGGAAGATTACACTGGTGACATGTTTCAATTTAGCCATGCTTTGGGTTTATCATTTAAGGTTGAAAAAAATGTTCAAAAATTTTGACTTTACACCACATTTCAGTGTTCTTGATCTTTTCACGTCAAAGCCATGAACATGCCACAATTTACTTGTTATTTCTTTAAGACTTAACTCAGCATTGATAGCATTTGAATTAATCTTGGCTAATCTTTAAAGGTGAAGTTAAATGTTGTTCCTCAGTGGCACTGCATTAAAAGTACCACTTCAAATGTAAGTTTATTAATAATAAATGACTATAATTGCAATACGTGTAGATAAAACAGCAATATAATAATTAGGGTTTTCATTTCATTCAGTCTGTTCTGAATACTAAGTAAAAGACACTTTAACTTTCTAGCACCTATATTCACTGCTAAAACAAATACAACATAAAAAGGGATCGGTGGCATCATTTTTTTTTTTTAAATTGTACAGCCACATGATGGTGAAAGGAAATCAGAGTTGCTTCCCAAAGGCTGGAATTCGAGCAAAGAACTATATACACTAAGATACAGATCAAACAATGATGATTCCAGCTTGCTGCTTAAGGCAGTTAGCGTGGACTCCAGCTTGATTTTTAACTTAATGGTAAGCACTTTTAAGGAACCTGTATGATTCTGATGTAGAGCAAATTCAGAAAGTAAATTATCCTGACCTTTTTATTTTTTGTTTTTACAGGATTCCGTTTCAGACAAAGTAACAGATCTGACCATTAATGTTTTTGAATTCATAGATGCAACTAACTTGCAGTCATTTGAAAAGTATGTTTTTCTTACTTCTTTATGTATTATAGTCTAATTTTAGTGTACAGTGGCAAGAAAACACTTTATTCATAGTCAATTATTGACTCCAAGGTCTGAAAATATATATTTCAATATATTGAAAACCGGTACACCAGAATCAGTTTTAATATTTTTTTAGTATGTTTACACATATGAGGAATTTGTTTCTGGCTATTAGTGTCTCTCTAAACAACAAACAGATAAACTGCATTATTTGTAGATATCTGATTACATCACAAAGATTACATCTTTGTGTTTCTTTATTAAGAAAATCATCTGTCGTGTTTGAATTGCACAAGTTTGAAAGAGACCAATAACAGAAACAATGTATTTTAAATAATATCCAAAACCTTTACATAAGGCAGCAGAAGGTATGTTAACTGATGATTGGAATAGGATATATTTCTGAAATTAAAAGAATGTTTTAAAATTATTTGTGGCAAAAAACCCAAACCACAATCTCCAAAATGTGTCAGATTACACCAGAATTAAAAAATAATAACAGTTTTCAACTGTTATATGATTTCATTTTAATGTATTTATAATCAATACTTCTTGGTTTTGTAGCGTATATAAGAACACAGAAGATTTGGCAAAAAAACTAAAATCACTGCTTCCTGCAGCCAAAAAGCAAAGCATGGCCAGATCAGAAAGTAAAGAGAGAGCTGCAGATACACGGTCAAACCTATACTATGATCCTCTATGCACCCCACACAGCACCCCCTCTGCTGTGCACTCTCCAAACTGGTGAGTATTGTATAATTTGTGTAATTTACTTTTTTAAGTGCTTTGTCATGAACAAAAACTATTGATCGTGTCAAAAGAGCAGAACTTACTTGACATGCTTGAGCTAAATTGTAGAATTCTGCCCTAATTTTATTGTAATTATATTATATATGAAATCTGATTCGTTTCCAACAAAATGCTTTTTAAAAGCATTTGATATGCTTTTCTTGGTTGAATCATGGCTACAGCTTGATGATTATCTTCACCTGAACTTATTACTACCCCCTTGATGTTAATTCATTTCAAGGCCAAGGTTTACATGATTAGTTGGGGAATTGGCTGCAGATTGACTTTAAAATCAATGAGTTGCACCAAGTGTCTTCAGTGTAAAAGTATTTCTTAAATCATCATTTTAAAAATCGTCTCACAGACTCCTCTGGTCCTGCTACTGATCTTCTGCCCACATAAACTTTCTCAACATTGCCCTTAACCTGTATCTCATTGGTTAGAGCCACAATCATTGTACTTGCCACCGGCCTCTATTTCTAGCATAACTCACCTATTGAACTTCACCTGTCTACCTTCTCACCAGTTCATTAGTCTATGTGTTTTTCTTACTCCCTCAAAACTGCTGCAGTCACTCCTATCTTTGAAAAATTCTGTGTTGAACACAAACTACTGTTAAGCAGATGACGTTCAAATTTACATCAGCACTAATCTCATATCTCTTAGCACCCGATGCCTGAAATCAAAGTTTTGTTAATGGAAAACTGCCTGCAAATAAATACCGAAGACTGAAGTTATTTTTGTTGGCCCTAAAACCAATTTCAATAGGATTTCAATTATTTCCGATTTTTAATATTGATATGGGCATCATCCCATCTCACACCCTCAGATATTTAGCAATATTATTGGACTCCAAACTTTTCTTCGAAACACACATCGGATAATTTAATAATAACACTTTTTATTTCCTCCGCAGTATAACTCGTCTTTGTCTTCTCCGTGATTCTTTTTTATATTGTCGTTGTAATGCATAATTGGGTCATTGAAAGCCATTATATAAATTGAAACAATTATTGTTATTATTAATAAAACAATTACTCAAAAGCAAATGATACACTTCATCAATACCAATGTATTAGTATGTGCACAAGTTATTTGCCAAAGGTAACTATAACAACAGGAAACTATGCAAACTATGAATCCATCAAAGCATGTGAATTTGATGTTCCTGTTTTTTCAGGAATGATCCTTTAAATCCATTTGCTGCAGGAGGGTCAGATCTTGATCCGTTTGGGTGAGCAAGCTTTTTGTCATGGTCCAGCTTGAAGAAGTTTATTCTATCTTGCGGAGTAGTGAACTTTAAAGTTGAATTGAAAACTTTTCATTTAGGTAAATTGTTATAAACAAAAGAAAAAAAGGTCATTAACTTCTTATGAGCTCATTTAAATAGCTAAAATGTTCAAGAAAGTGGATTGAAAGTTTACAAGAGTGCATTAACAATGCACAAATAACAATTGTTATGCTTTGCTTGTGTGTGCGTTGTGTGTGTTTACCTGTTTCCAGTAGTTTCCGACTCTTGGTCCTCTGTGAACCGCTACCGATCCCCAGAGTTTCTCAGCAAATGTTTTTTTTAGGGAGTAGTGTCCCAGGTCTTTTTCCAATCCATATCTCTATAGGATTTTGTGAATCTATAGGACAAAATTTCACATCTCCGATCAACCTAGTGCATGACTGTGGGAGGAAACCGGAGTACTCTGAGGAAACCCACGCTGACACGGGGAGAATATGCAAACTCTTCACAGAAAGCCCCCGGACCGACCCAGGAATCAAACCTGGGACTTCTTGCTGTGAGGTGACAGTACTAACCACTTGTCCACTGTGCCACCAATATATGTTTAGATATG
Source organism: Hoplisoma paleatum (assembly GCA_028565875.1). Lineage (NCBI taxonomy): Eukaryota > Metazoa > Chordata > Actinopteri > Siluriformes > Callichthyidae > Hoplisoma > Hoplisoma paleatum. The sequence continues at coordinate 5,537 of JAOTRQ010056881.1, read as the reverse complement.
TGTAAATTAAGAAAACCTCTCAATGATTATGCTATATTCTTATATGCTTATTTTAGTACAGCAAACTTGTACTAAATGATGGAAGTTTGTTTTATTACTAAGACAGAAAAGCATGTAACTTAATATAAAGGGTTATCGTGTTTGCTTTAAACCAGTGATCAGTGTTTGACATTAACAAATTTAAGGTGAAATTAGTTTGTGACTGTCATCAGCAAACAGAATAAAGAACACATCCTTTGATGCCAAGTAAAGATCATTTACATATATTAAACAGTAAATGTCTAAAAATTTACCTTTATTCCACAATCGGAATATGTTAAATTGGTGCACTGCCATGAAACACATTTGTGATGTGACATTTGAAGCATTCTAATTACGGTACATGCTATGAACTCCATAGTACTATAACGTTTGTCGCAGAATACTTTGAATAAGTATTCGATTACTTATGTTAATTAGCTGTAATTTCATGTTAATTAGTAAAAAGCTACAGAAAAATGCAATTAAACTTTATTTTAGAGGGAGGTGTGGATCCATGATTGTGGATCCATTGCGTTCGGGTCTTCCTCGTTCTGGCTTTGACCCTTCTGGTGGAATACCTGGAGTCCTCCCTCCTGGTGCTGTGCCCCCCGGTGCACGCTTTGACCCTTTTGGACCAGTTGGAAAAAACAGACCTGGGTAAATACAGCTTAAGATTTTTAATCAATTAATCAAAATAAAAAAAAATTTAATCAAACATTTATATTAGTTTAGTTGTTTTGATTAGTAATAATCGATTGTAAGTTATCAGACTGCTGATTAAATAAACACTTTATTGTGTTTTTTATTTACTTTCATATATTGCTTTAAAACTAAATTTCTTCTGTGCTTCTCAGCCCTGATCATGATCACCTACACCCACCGGGCTATGATGACATGTTCATGTAGAGGAAAATGAAGAACAATGCTTTCTTAGACGACACCCTGTTTTTTGTCATTCTATAAGTTTTTTTGTATCTAATTCACCTAACTTTCAAGTCTGAGTTATAAATGGAAACTAGAGATTTGCTTTATTTGATTGATAAAGTTTTAGTAGTCTCATCTGCATGTGTGCACTTTTGCATTGTAGCAAAAACTTTTATAGTAACTTTTCACGCCTTCAAAGTTTCATAGAGATTTAATTTTATTTCACCTGTTCAATTAATATTACAGAAAAATATGTTTATTACCATCATGTTGTTTAATACCATTACCATTATTCTGTATTATTCTATCTGTTTAGTACTATTTATTTAAAATATATATCTGCATTTTGTGTTCAGCATTCTTTTCTGGCCGTAAGGCCACATGTTGAGTACACTTTGGTTTAGAAAAATTAAATATAGTCATTCATATGCTGTTTCATCACTGCTTCATTACAAATTCAGTGAGAAGAAAGCTTCACATACAAATATATGTAACATTTAATAAATGATATATGCGATGGGTTACAAAAATTCTGGAGTGATTGAACTATAATTTAACACTTGCTTTCATTAAAAACAATGTCTTAAACAAAAATCTTTTTTAGAGGTGGCTTATTAAGTCTGGTCGGCCTTTCTCATACATTTATTTAAAGGGATACTAGGCAACTTTTCCAGTTAATGATTTTGTTTCATACTGTTTTATAAGATGAAATTAATCATTATACAGTGAATGGAAGTACTCTAGGCCACCCTTGTAGTCTTTCCAAGAAAATACACTTGCAAATTTAGAAATTGGTGTCCGAACCCATTGCTAAGTACTGTTGCTTTACAGCAGACAATAGGGACACTCATAGAAACACCCTTTCATATAGCAAGAAGCAGGCTATTTGCTGGTAGCCAGCTGTTAAATCACAATTGTTGGCCTAGATATAGTTAATACTGACCTCCTTTGGCCATTTTAAAGATAAGCCAAATTATTGGATCCATCAATGAGCCATTATTTTCCTGATTGTATCAGATGATGAAAACAATGAATGAAAGCAATATTTTTTTTTGCCATTTCTAGTTATATGACACAGACAAACCATGTGCACCATGATAAACATAATAGCATTTATTAATAGCATAGTGGTGAGTTTGATAGAAAACACCGAGATCTGTCTCAGTGACACAAAAATAGGGCAATTTAATACCCCTATTGGCCTGGTTGCATGTCTTTGCACTTGTCGGAGGAAACTGGGTGAGCCAGAAGAAACCATGCAGACAAAAACAACCCAGTTCGCTGCATTTATGGAAATAAACACAGGACCTTCTTACTCTGAGACTGCAAGCAACAAGTTGCAGATGCTCTCGCTCACTCTTCACATATTATGTATTTGTACCCCATTTTATTATTTGTATGTATGTGTCACATATTTAACCCCCTGCACAATAAATGCCAAACAGTGTATGTTCATTAGAAAGAGAAAAGTACTGTGGTTACATATTTGTTGTTTATTCTTATTTTATATATTATATCTTGAGGTAGACTTCTGTGTTGATAAAGTGGAATACACAAGTGTAATAGTCAGAAATTTACATGTTAATGTCTTAAAATAATATAGTTCTACATGCACCACTGAGTATGTTAATGTTTCATAAATCAAATTAATCACGTTAAACCACATAATTTGTAATTACCCAAATTCACTAATAAGCTAAACAGCCAAAAATATGCTAACCATGGTTATGATCGACATTGAAGGCATGATGGAATTATTCAAAAAATTATTCAAAAATTGCCCTCAATTCATAACTATGGCCTCCAATATATTAGGTTCTAATGTTGTAACTTGTGCTACTAGTTTTATCAAGGATGTTTTGTTCACTGTCCATGTTCTTATTACACTCCAGAACAGTTCCAATTCTCATAGGTCTCCTTAGGACAGCAAAACTCTTTCGGCGATGATTTTCACCTCTGAATCCTGAAACCAAAAGCAAAATGGACAACAGCATGCCACCAACAGTAAGCAATCCGAGTCCTACAAGAATGCACTTATCAAGACGAGAGCCAAGTTGTGAATAGTATATCTCAAGTTTTTTTCATTTGACGTGCTGTCACTTGATCTGGATTGACTCGAACGTCTCTTGGTATGACATAGGCAATGAGGACTAAAGTAATTCTACTCACCAAAAAGACCCAAGCCACAATAAATCCAAACTCATTCCATGCTTTTCACACTCATGTTCTAATTCTTCCTCTGAGTGAGCAGAAGCATCATCCCTTTGAGGAAACACGCTATCCCAGGACTAATGACTGTGACCTTTCTTTTCCTCGTTCCAAAACATTGTGTTTTCAATGCCCTGTACTTCAGGCCTGAGCTCATAGAGCTCCACACCGTTTAAAAATTCCATCCATGCTCAGTTTTGGTGCTCAAGATAAAAAAAGACAAATTGTCTGAAAAACAAAAGTCAAGTTAATTGTGTAGTGCATTTAAGAAAAACAAAAAATTGCAACATTAGGAAAGAAATAGCTCTAATATGTTATAGCACTACATTTTAAAACAATCATCACAACAATTATCATATTGTTGCAGTGTTTGTGAAAATTAGGCACATCATGCCCATCTTTTGCATTTAAGGAAACAGTAGTACTTATTGGCTTGCTTTTTTAAGACACTGAATATGTCAGAATTCAAAATTTTATAAACTCTGTTTTATTTTTGCTTTTTTGTCTATTAACATGTATGAGGTGTAATTCAATAACCAAACGGTAAACAATGTCTTGCAAAAAAGTGATACATTTGTAATTAACTAATTTTAATTATTATTTTATGCCATGACCACATGAACCAAAATGACCGCATCACAAAAAATGGCCTGTGATTATCTTGATAGAAGAAGAAAAAAAGGTTCATGAGGACAAGACACTGATATAATTCAGTCATGCTTATTGACGGGTAGACTAGTTGCTATTAACTGTATATAAAGTGCTATAAGTGCTATAAAGTGGTGTTTTTAACTTTTCTTCTGTTAACCATGGATAACTCCAGCCCAGTGAAAATTTTGAAAAAGGCTTTAGGACACCCAAAAAAATCAAGCAATCATGAGGATCATATCCTAAAAAGAATGTAGCTTTTGTGGAGGAAATTTAATGTATTACATCAAATATATCTGCTAATATATGAAATTGTATTAGTCACATTATTATTGATCATTTGTAATACTTTTTATTACTGGTAGTAAGTACATTTTAATGATTTATGTTACTTTGAAATGGACTCGATTGTCCATTAAGTTTGTTATTCTTAAAAAAAAAAGTTACATTTCCCTTCTGAGGGAACTTTAGAGGTGGCTGAATTAACTAACTACATTAAAATTGGAGTTACAGTTTCAATAATATGATAATATAATTTAACAGTGTAAAACAAAGAAAAATAAACAGGAAGTTATCAGTATACAAGTAGTAAAACAAACGAAAGAAACTTTTAACTGGCGGTCAGTTTTTCTTAATTCACAGAAAAAAAGCCCTGGGTGTTCCATTCCTCTGATCCCTTGCTCCAGCTTGACATAAGACCAAAGAGATGGCAACACTTCAGATTAAACAGCTACTGCACCACCGAAGACAGAGAACCTCCATCTGGAATTGCAAGAAAAGTGCAGAACCAGACAACAACATAAAAGAACCAGTTTTACACAGACTTTACTCGATTTCTAGCCCAACTGTGGGTGACTTGATGAAAGACACATAACCAAGGTGTGGGCTATGTTTTTTCAGACCATGGACTGTGGAGGACATTAAACCCGTGTGCGAGGATTTACTGTCTGAACTTGGTTACTGATGAATGGAAACCATCCGTAACAACCTGTAACAACCAGGTTGAACATCACTCCGAACGCTGATCCATATTAAGGGGTTGACATAAGCCCCGAGAGAATCATCTGAAAGAACTCTTTCTGAATGAACTATGGACAGAAACTGGACACTAGCAGAATGTGAATACTTTCGCTGTACACGTGGCGAAAACGACAAAGAAAGTGACATACAAGAGAGGAAAAGACCAGTAGATGCTCCAATGTGCAGTTCTGAAACTGATGAACGCAACTTCAACAAAGACGATCATAAAGGAAGAGGTCGATTGTATTGTGGTCCAAGAACAGAAGTGCTATGTCTGTGGACACTATTGCAGTAAAAGGCCTAAACATCAAGGAGCATCTCGCTTTGGAGGGGACGGAAGAAGAAGAATTCTGCTTTACCTATGATAAAATTCGTCATTTGGGAATCAAATTATCAGATTTTTTGGGGACACTGGGGCAACAATGTCTTCTGAAAAAGTGGACAGCTAAACCTGAAACGCGTAAATCAGGACAAAAAGTGTTCTTATAGTGGGAGCGGGTGGAAACTTTCCACTGACGAGCTGAGCTGGTGAAATTATTGTATTTTTACTGACGAGCTATAATGTTGTTTGAAGGATAGCAACATTACTCTATAATACGCTTTCCTTACAAACAGGCCTAACCAACTGTCTTCCAGTCACCATCTGACGTCACCTGGAATCCTTAGTTCAAAAACCATTGAGACTGTGTCTGTTTACCGTGGCAGGTGTAAGCCAA
>JAOTRQ010056873.1:0-24594 GCA_028565875.1 Hoplisoma paleatum | reverse complement strand
TAGATCGATCGATAGACAGACAGATATAAAGATAGATAGATGGATAGACAGACAGATATCTAGTTAGATAGATGGGGTGGTTCCCTCAGAGAGATTGAGGACTATTTATAAATTTAGGACTAGAACAGTTGTCTATAAAACATTTCTGTACAGAGCAACTTTCTTAAAGACCTTCTTGGCTAGTACAACAGCCTTTAAGATGTTTATAAAGCTTCACTTTTTGGCTACTCAAAAACCTTTTGCTAGCATGTTATGTTTAGCTAAACCCTGCTTTAAGGTCTGTTTGCTTCCATTTCCTGCTTTAGGATCTTCTTCCTTCGGACAAATCTTTGCAAATCTTAAATAGTTCAATTAACTTTATACAGATAAAGCCCAAGGGAATCGAACCCAGGCCCTTATTACTGTGAGGTGACAGCGAAGACTGCAAAATCCTGCTCCGATTGGAATACTTTTAGCCAGAAGCAATAGCTTGACATAGAGCCTAAAATGTGCCCTGCACACCCTGCATGAAGACTCGATCTTGGCCGCTGCACACTTATCTTTGCTCAACACGTCTTTAGTTGTTTGAAATCTCTCAGCAGTGGGTTTAGTGTCTGCTTAATAATGCAGAGCTTCGATGGCTAGGCGGCTTAATTGAAAACACTTTATTAAAAGGCTGTTCTCAGGTTTGGTAGCTGGCCATTTTTGACTTCTTATTTGAATTCACTCACTTCCTTTAATGCAGATCCAATCAGGATTTGGGGGGAGGTGCTTGGGCCTTATTCAGTTTTTGTTTTCTATGTGCAGAGGGCACACAGTAGCACCCGGCTGGGGAATCGGTCCATTGCACCCCACCCCCACACACACAGACGGTCTTAAAACCTACATAAGCAGCTATCTAGCACATTGACATGACAAAACACACTGACATGATACATCTATGTGTACGGAACAGCTCACAAGCCTGAACTTACAAATAAACACACTTTTACACCAATTTATATTGTCTAAAGTAAAACAAGTCTAAAGTCACACCACATGGATTCCTGGGATTGCGATCTCTGCTTTGGAAGATGCTCCCTCGTTCTTCAGGCAAAATACCATTGATGTTTTAAGACGCCTTACTAAGCAACATTTAAAGGATTTAGGATTTTGAAGAGTGAGCGAGTGTACAGGAAGATGTAAAATACTGTCTACATTTTCAATTTCCAATTAACCTGGCCAACCCAGATAGAGAGAACATAAAAACCCTTCACAAGATCCGACTTCTTGGCTAATGCAAACTAAATAGACTAGAAATAACGATGGGACTATAAAAGTTTTCATAGCTGAAAAAGAATGTTAGAGAGAATTATTTTTTGAAAGACGAACAGAAGTGCCCACGCTATTGCCTATGACTACGAGTTATTTGAGATCATAAAATGTGTAATAAATGTACATTACTTATTATTATTACTATGCTGTTCAGTTTGCCCAGCAGTAATGTGATATTATAATAATTACCCCATCAACACTATGCTAGATGAAGCCTATGCTCTGACACAGAGACAAATCTCTGCTTTAGTTTTAGTCGTATCCTGGAGCAAAATGGTGGGTGTGAACTTTTAATGTTGTGTGTGTTTGAAAAATAGTTTACATCGATACTTTATTCATGTAAAGAGATTAAAGACAAGGTAGGATGACAGAGAGGACATATGCCAGTATATGGAGTCCCCGCCACCCTAGACACCAATTCAGGATAAATAGGACGGTTGCATCATGAATGCCATCCATCATAAAAGAAAGAACTATGAAAATCGATAACGTGGATAATAATCTGCTGTGGCGACAGTCAACAGGATCAGACAGGGAGTTGCTGGTGGGGTTCAGTCGGCTAAAGTTAGCAGATTGAAGTTAGCTAACTGTTAAAAATGTAAGCTGTATGTAAAAAAACAACATTTATATGAACACGCTTAAAGTAATAATGTTATTAAAACGGTCTGATAACAGTTTTCTTCGAAAGCTTAGAAGTGTTGATTTAAAAAAAGCAGATTCAGTCTTACTGCAATTACAAAATACAGTTAAATAAAATCATAATTTGGATGCCAGAATAATGAAAAAAGTACCAGAGGGGGAAGGAAAAGAAGATAACTGGTTGTGATGGATTAGCAGCAAATGGAGAGACTTATTAAATGATGAATGACTTTTCACCTTTTCTCTGGTCATGTTGATATTAAGTGCTATTTACACCTATAATTAATCCCACAGAGTCGTAGCCAATGTTGCACATTTTATCATCTCGGTTTTAGTCATTTTTATCACTGCCATAAATATTTCTGACCTAAGTATAATTTTATTCAGCAACAAATTCTGCTTTCATAATGTGTAATTGTATATATTGTAGCAGTTCCAAAGCAATGTTTAACTTATGTTTAGATATCATCATAAAAAACCTGATTAACTACAATGAAATTTTCACTATATCTTTTTCAAAACCATTTATTTCAACATCCTGGTAGGTTTCACATACAACCGTGGTATCATTTGAAAGTGCTTGCACTGTTCTTTCTGGATTTGGCACTTCAAACAGTTATCAAAAGCAAAAAAAGTAAAAGGGCTAGTTTTTCATTAAACACTGACAAGGTAATTTCTGTATCAGTAACAACAAAGACGATTTCTGTTTTAAAGGTAGTTTAATTATTTTTTTCATGTACAAAGGAAGGATTAAACACAGTAAAAAAGATTTAAAGTGCGTCAGTAGTCTTTGATACAGTATAAAGGTTCTCACAATATATCTCAAACTATCCATTTAAAAAAGTAAATCAAGTATAACATAATCCCAGTATGATTAAGATTACAATAATGCTTCGAATGGCTTTTCAATATGCATGAATAACTAGCGAGTAAAAGCTTATTTAAGGTAACATCTTTAAAAGAAAAATGTTACATTTGAAAATAAAAAGCTCACAACGGCATAGTCAGAAAGCACAGTCTCAGATTTTTGACAACGAGCGTGAATCTCAATTTTGTTAGCTTGTGAAATCAATATAGAGAAAATTGCACACCTTTTGTTGAGGAGTTCTGCTGCCAAACCTGCTGGAATGGAACCATTACCATGAAACAATCATGTCTGCCTATATTTCATACACATACACACACAGAAACACAAACACACACAGACACAGATGCACACTTTTCATACCGCCGTCAATTCAGTTCACGGTCGGAGTTTTGCTGGCGAAAAAAAAAAAAATCTCTTATCCAATCTGGCAGCCTCTGTCTCTCTTCACCCTCGATGCTCCCGTTCCTCCACTTATTCCTCTCCTCCATCAATCTCCCTCATTACACCAGCGGCTGATTGTCTCCGGCGGTAGAGGGAAGAGATTCCGTGCTGTTCCTGTAGATGGGTTTCTTCTGAGAGTGGTCATCACTAAAGACAGAATAACAATGCTAAGTGATGGGTGCTGAGCAGGAGGAGAAAATGAGGCTTTTTGGGGAAAACATCAAATATGAAAAGAAACAAAGAAATACATAATGAGGCAGATTATTGACGGAGGCGCGGGCAGGACTGGTCCTTCTGGACTGCACAGCAGGTGTAAAATTTGAGAGAAACAGACATTGCACCCTGCTGCTCCTCAGAAGGAATGATGGGATTATAGCAATCTCAAACTATGTGAGGTTACAACTACAATGCACCAGTTAAGAATCCGTTAAGAATTGAATCTCTCTACCTAGATAGATAGAGAGAGAAAGAAAGAGAGAGAGAGAAAGAGAGAGAGCACAAATACAATATTTTATTAAGAGAAAAAGCAATTAAATGAAACTGTCAGAATTAGTTTTACAAAAGATGGGGGGAATCATATTGTGAACCCATTATCATGAATTGTATTGCATCATGGGTGGAGTGCATCGTTACATCCCACATAAACATATTTATGGACACCCTTCATTATTACTAAGTTTGAGCTTTTCTTCAGCCACACCCATTGCTAACAGGAGTATAGAATAATGATTCTATTCATCTCACGAAGCATCATTGTTTTCACTGCTTTATCTTCTACAGGGAGGAATGTGACTTTCCAACTATCACTGGGTAAATTCCAGTAACACACCCCAGACAAATCCGACCTTGATCACACTCAATCAAAAGGCTTTAGTCATGAAGCCCCGACAAGCTATGTAAGGCATGGTAAGTGATGGTAAGAATTAAGAAACTTGCTACCCAAACAAATCTCACATTTCATAACTCACTAGACGCTCTTTCTGGGGTGCCGACACTTTCCCAGCTGTAGATTTTCCCTTTCAGTCGACAGATTATAACAAAGCTGAACTCCATGCTTTTTTATTTTGCACTGAATGGCTAGACATAAGCTGCTAATGTCACACACCCAATGCAAACACAGGTTCAGAACAATAATCCATCTACTATCACTAAGGAGGTTCTGGACTCCAGGTTTGTACAAAATTTTCAAAAGCATGCCAAGCATTTTCTTGTTAAACTTTGTTTACTCATTTGGGATTAATGTCTTCTCCCTTTACTTTTACTTAAATCTTTGTACTGCCTTCCTTTTGTTTTTTTTGTTGTCGGAGTTTGCCTCTGGTTAATTGCTAATAAACCCAGTGTTCACCTTTTAATCTGCGAGCGTCTGGTTTGTTTGTTTACTGTTATAGCTGATGCCAGTTCTCAAGCCTCGAAGTGTTTATCAGGAAAGGTGGAGCAATCTTTAGACTTTATTTTCATGCGAAAATGGTTGGATATTATCCCTCAACATTTTTCGGTCACACAAGAAACTGTGCTGACCTGTTTGATAGATTGCGATTGATGTATTCATCATGACATTCCATATTCTGCCTCATCTTAAATCTTAGCTTTGTTTACACACCAATACCCATTGCTAACAGTGAAATGAAATCTATTCTTACATTCACGTCACAACACATTGCTTTTTACACTGTTGTATCCTGAGCGTGCAAATGGTGGCTTAGGATTTTCCAGAATCACTTGCTGAAATGCACTAACACACCCCAAACAAATCAGACTCCATGAAAAGGCCTTGGCCTTCCATGCAGTTCGGTTACAGCTAATCATGTCTGTTTATCCTAGAATCACTGGCAGCTATGCAGTAGCACACTCTGGATGCAAATGTCTAGCCTTGTCCACAACACATATACACACACAGCAATCATGCCTGTATGAAGTCGCCCAACTAGCTGAACTATGGGGGAATTAAACCTTGGCTCCAAGTGATAGTGTGCTGGCAAGGTTGAAAGCTTTTTGTTTGCGTTTTCATCTTTTTTTGGCTGCTCCCATTAGGAGTTTAAACAGCAAATTGAGATCCATATTATAAACCATGTCCACAAAGCAGATTTATGGAATCATGCACTGAAGATCCACGTTCTGAAATACTTTTAAGTGTTGTTGCAACAAGATGGACCGTGAGTTTTGGAATGAGATGTCCTACAAACAATGTCTTAGCGCTGAGAAAAACATAGTAATTACGAGCTTTGTTTACCGTGAAGCCATACCAACAAAGCAGCTTGCCACTCCATTTAAGCCTTCATACAATGCACGGCATGGCCACTTTCTGCCGGCTGTGCCACTGAGCTCCAAGCTTGAAATCAATCCACAATATTGACAGCTTGTATGAAATGTATTTTAGTTTATACAAGGATGCTCCACAGGGTTGTCATTTATAGACATAGGGCTTCATTCAGGATGCATTCAATTCTAAAAAAAGTAAACAATAACATTTAGCTATGTGAGAGGCTAAGTAGGAATCCAGGACTGGAAAGACGGTAAGGACTGGACTGGACTAGACCAATAGGGTGAACAATAATGCAAACTCATTCAAGCTCTGAGAAATAGTAGGTTAGTAGGGATTCTATCATAAGAGCAGCTAAAAATCACATTAACTTATTTCTTTATGGTTTCATTTTGAAGAGCAAAACATGCAAGCATTAGCTAGGAGTCTATTTTGGAGTCCAACCTTATTTTCTCCAGACGTGGAAGCGTAAAACGTCGCAAAAACTTAATAAAATGGTCCATGGTTCATTCATTTGGTTAATTTATGAGTCATACAAAAATAATAAAGGATCAAAGATCAGTGGAAAATAAGTTTTTACTGCCTCTACATTTCGGGTGGTTTTGTTACTTATGACCACTAGGTGCAAGACTAATCCATCTATCCATCATCTAGTTTTACCACTGCTTAATCTTAGGATCATCCTAAACATCCAAACAGGTCACCCATCTGATGCAGGACACAGAGAAACACTCACACAAGACATTTTCAGTATCTCCATTTCACCTGATTGCATGGCATTGGACAGTGGGAGGAAAACAAAGCACCCGGCGTAATCCCAAACACGGGGAGGACATCCAAACTCCCAAAATATTACAGTGAAGCTTTTACTGAAGGATAAAAAACAGTAACCTGCTTGAACCATTGTACTACTTCACGTTACATATATGTATATACACTTAGGCTCCTGACATTATCAAAAAAGTGAAGGATAGCTAAAGGGCCAGATGTAACCCGAGGGTTGTATAATGCCTAGCGTTTTACCTTTACAACTCTGACTCTCTGACACACTCAGAAAGTGTCTCGGCTTGATTCTCTGCTAGCATCCTTCAGTTCTGGTTCCTGGTGAACTTTAGCAGCCTTTAGTCTCTATAGCTACCACAGGCATCCTTGAGATTTTCTGAAAGGTGGCATGGCGGCTTTTTAGACTAGATATCTGCAGCTGCCGAATGTTTGTGTTGTATTTCATCGGCACACTTAATAGCTGTCAAAGGTGCACCCAAGTGCACTTTATTTTCTGGAAATCATGTCGAGTGGAAAGCAGTGGTACTGCTCCCATAATGGTCTATCTCTTTTATGATCGAGTCGTGCTCTCTGGGCTGCAGCTTTGGTTTAGTCTGGTTCCATCTATTTCTTAATTCTTGAGTCAGTACAAGTGTCTCTTAGCTGGTTTCATCACCTATTATTTCAGGTATGGGGTGACACTTGGCACATCTCTATAACAAGGCACTCACCACCCTGTGACATTTATGAGCCTCAGACGGTTTAATAGCGGCATCCTTCAAAAGAAGTGCTACACACTTACTGATGTTGTTCCGTAATTAGAAGACTGTTTTAAACAGTCGTTATTTTTATAGGAACAGTGTTATAAATATTATATTTGTGTATGCTAGTGTATGGCATGATTTAAGACCCTACATGAACTGGAATTAAGTAAAGACGGAAATCCTAAATTGGTCATTTGTCACAGTGGTGTAAACTGTGTATTAGAGTGACCAAGATCTGTGTCGGTCTGAAAACCTACTAAACTCTTTACATAGAAAGATTTCATGTCATTTACTCTCCTGAGAAGAAGTTTATCTAAATAATTTGATTCCTTAGAATGCTACAATTCCCACTGAGGTGCCTATTTTTCAAATCTGAATAATGAGGAAGCTACCAATGCATCCTATTCCAGCATTCAGTGTGGCTTTTCTCAGAAAAGATTACAAATAACAAATATGAGAAACAGATGTGGCGCAAAGGAGTTTGTATTAAATGTAAATACGTTCTCATTTCATTTAATGATGGACAGCATGGTAGCAAAGTGGGTAGCACTGTAGCCTCATTTCCTCATTGTGCAATTGACAATAAAACTCTTTGACTTGACTCTTGATGCTCTAACTGTATCTATGTGGGGTTTATAGGGTTAATTAGAGACACTAAATTGCCCTGTAAGCAAATGCATGTTTGTGTGCATTGTGCCATTAAAGCCAATGGAATATGATAGTACAATCTCACAGACGAGCCTAAACTTGCAAATGAATACCATTTACACTTTTATAAATCACACATTATAGATCAATAATAATTTATTAGCGTGTGAAAACAACTCCCTGCATCGGCTGCAATGATTATTTTTTGAGAAGTCATCACTGCAAAATTCAATTCATTCAATGTGACAAGGGTCCATTAGATGCTCGTTATACACCAAATATACAGTTTATATGGGAAAATGCCTTAGTAAGGAAGATATTAAGAATTTTAGAATTTTGAACAGTCTACTTATCATGATTGCTCATATTATGATGTAAAATCTGTGTAGAAAGCACACTAGGTCATCAAACATACCCAATGCTTTACATTAAGTGCACCAACTGTTGTCTATGTTCATACTTTTAATTATTTATTGTCAGCAGGTTAGCTAGCTTGCCAGAAACACCAAATAGATTGGTGGTTTTAGGCATAAAAAACTCTACATTTTTTGTTTGTATGAATAAATTGGTATTAGTGCGAGGAAAGACATTTCCAAGTAGATAATTCGTCACAGAGGTGATCTAGCAACCAAACTTTAGACTGGAATGTGCTACATACATGGGTCCCTTGCTCTTGATGTGTTTGGCCCGACGGCACAAGAAGACTGTCATGGCGATGATGATCACCAGAAGGGCCACACCTGCTGCAGAGGTCATGAGAGTGATACGTCCAGTGGTTGATTCATACCATGCAGCCTCCTCTGTAAATGACAAACACAAGATAAAGCTTTAATCACACACATTTACACTGTTGCTAAATCTTTTAAGTTCTAATCTAAATAAGCCAGGAATAACATTATGACTACTGATAGGTGATGCAAATAACACTGATTAACTCATCACATCATCTAAAATGTTAACATTTTAGTGAGTTTGACAAGAGCCAAATTGCAATGCCTATGGCTAATGACTGGGTTGTAGCATCTCCAAAACAGCAGCTCTTGTTGAGTGTTCCTCATCTGCAGATCTATCAAAAAGTGATCTAATGAAAGAACACTCGTAAAATGGTAACAGGGTCTGGGGCAACAACAATATGCCCCAGTAGTCCAGTCCAACAGCTCCGGTAGTTAAAATTAATGCTGGTTCTGTTTGTTTCTACAGCCAACACTAACACAAAGAAGACCAACACTATCATAATGCCATGACTAATCGGAATTAAAAAATAAATCTATTTGGAACTGTGGTTCAGCAGTCTAATGTGTTAGCCAAGGACCAGTCTGGTTTTCACATTCCAGACACTAATATCTGTGAGTGAATGAGATTGACAAGCTTATTGTAGCTTTGTAGACAAAACAAATGACAAAAATTTGATCCCTCTGTAGTCATTCTTTTACCGAACACAAGTTTTATCCCTTGACAGCTCAATCATATTATGGACGCCCCCTGTAAAACTAATTTAATCTGCAAAGTTTTAGCTCAGCAAGAAAAAAAAGTGCAGTTTTATTTATTTTTTAGAGGATGATGCAACAATATATCAACTCTTTGTGAAACATTTTTTAAATAAATACAAAACATTAACTTGACTTGTTCAGAAAGGCATACAGGTTACAATATAATAACCATGCAATGTTGTTATATTGTAAATGATGTAATGTTTTGGTCTTGTTTGTTGCTTACAGACATCAAATAAATATTTATTTATTAAGATTTTAGAGTGTGACAACACATTGGCTTATCAGTGCTTATCATTCTCGCCTCACTGCAAGGCAATCCGGAACTTTATGTGTGTATGTACTCCCAGTGTCCATGTGGGGTTCCTCCGGGTAGTCCGGTTTCCTTCCACAGTCCAAAGATATGCAGTCAAGTTCATTGGAGATATTGAAATTGTCTTGTGTTTGTGTCCCGGTAACCTGCAACAGACTGGCGACCTGTTCTGGTCTTTAGTGTAATCGCCTAGTTTGTGTCCTATCATGCTGCTAACAGGATTAGGCGTTGGAGAAACTAGATGGCGGAGGGATAAATGGATGGCTGAATTTTACACACATGTTTTGCTCACGTTGGTTACATTCATGACAGGCCATGTAATTATTGGTGACATGAAATTCATCAGTTTAAGTCAAGCAAAGTCACAGGCAATTTTGTTTCTTCAGTTCCCCTCACTTGAATGCTTTTGGATTGGTAATTTATCGGGTGTAAACTGTGTGCTCATGTGATCATGATCTTGGTCTCAAAACCTAATGAGCTCTTCACATAGATGACATTTTACACCAGTCTAGATGTCCCCAAGAAGAAGGATGTTTGATTTTTTCAATGCCTTAAAATGCTGCCTACTTAGCTGCCTTATCTCAAAGCATACTGTTTAAAATGTAAAAAAAAAAAACTTTTTTTGAGTGAGTTAGTTTAAGTCTTTCGCAAACAAATGACTTTTGAGTCTCCTTTTAAAGTTCTGACAGACTTGTTTCACCATTGGGAGCGAATACAGAGAGGAATCTTCATACCTGTCTTCTTTGAGTCCTGACTGGTCTGGCGAGGCTCTGAGGTAGTGTGGTACTGAGTTGGGTTTTATTAGGATCATCAATATACTTTGGAGCTGATCCATTTTTGGCTTTGTAGACCAGCATTTGTGTTTTGAACTGAATATGTGCAGATAAAGGAAGCCAGTGAAGCCAACAGAGCAGTGGGGTGATGTGGGAGTATTTCGAATTTGGTGGGTTAACAAAGGGGTAATATGGCAGTATTAAGTGATAGAGAGGTGATTTAAAAGACTCGGACCATATATAAAACTGTGAATTTGATCATTACAAAAAATATCCATTCACTGGTCACATTTTATAAACAAGGCTGTGGGCTAGTGGAAATTGGAACATGGGCCGCAATAGGCCCACGGGCCAGACTTTTGGCATGCCTGCCCTACATTATACAGCGCCACTCTAGGTAGGAGTCCATTTACTCAATTCTAGCAGCGGTTCAACCCCATTGAGCACAGGAATTAAATGTCAATTAAAAGAAAAACCCTGACCCTCTCCTCCTAGATCAGTGTCTGACCTTACTAATCAATTTTTTGAATAACAGCCACTAATTTCCAGAGACCTTCCATAAAGGTGCCAGAGAATGCAGACATAAAAATCAATGCAATCACTTGTGAAATGAAATGAAAAACAGGCATAAGGTGTCCACAAATATTTCTCCAAATAGTGTACACACGTCTATAACCAATCTCGGTATAAAAGCTTGGTATTTGGTCTTCAGCAGCCCTGTGGTGCCCCCTGCCGGTATGTCTTACCTGGAAGCACGGTGATTTTGATGGAGCGCGTCTTGCTGAGGGAACTCACGGTGGGGTGCTGAGCCGTGCAGGTGTATACTCCGCTGTCCAGATCTCTCACACGAAACAGCTTCAGCTTACTGGAGGGCATCATCCAGTCCTCTCCCTGCAAAAACATAAATTGTTTTTGAGTGTGTCAGACTGGCAAAGAGGCTGATTTGTAAAATAATAATAACAGACAAGTGAGAAAAGAAGGAAAAGACAGAAGAAAGCTTGACAGGAAACATAGTGGTGATGCATAACTGGGGGTGTCAATCAAAGGACTGTTACAGATGTCCCAATCCCTGAGAGATATTGCAAAATGAGCTCAAACAATGCAGACTAGGGACGAGTGAAAAAACAGAAGTGATTTAGAACAGTAGTGCAAAGACAGTAACTAGGCTTGATAATTGTGTCAGTACTACAGTGTCCGACTAAAACAAATAGCAGTGGAAAAAAAATAATAATAAATTGTTGGCAGTTTTGAATTGAGGCCATGATCTTAGACAAATGATTCTGGCAAGCAAACAAAATACGCTTCTGCCCATTCCCAGCATAAAGACCAAAAATTATGTATAATTGCTACTTCTACTCTTTATTGTCTAGGACGAGTAGTAGGATTATTCACTGCATGCCAGCGTTGAGAGTTTGAACTCCCTGTTTCAAATCTTGACGTTGCTCGCTAGCTGGGTCCCACCTGAGCCACTAGGTGCACACTAGGGTTGCTTCAGGAAGGGCATCCGGTCGATGCTGCAAAGCATAAACTGCTGTGTCGAGCCATAATGGGAACAACTGAAAGCAGACCATGACCAATATGCTGTTCATAATGGTGTGATTCTATGCAACTCATTAATAGGGACAAAACAAGTAAAATATGAGCAAGCGATCCTTCTTATTAAGTCCTGCATTTGCTGAGTAAAGTGATTGGGGTGGGATAACTCTCTTTATGAATCCAGCAAAAGCCTTTAGGGCTTTCAATGTTTAATTTAGTATTAGATGTGCTTGCTAGCTATTATTGCCTAGTGTGAACTTACCAGAAAAAAAAATTAACACCAGGTTTTTAAATAAGACCGCAATCTAACTACTTTCCAACCTTTCTGTTTTTTTCTACAATACTCTACTACAGAAAGTGTATCATAATTTACTAACACCATTTAATGAGTTACTTGATGTAATGAGGCTTGATTTAGTGTGTATATAATCTACAATATAGTTCAACCAGGCATAACAAAGCTGATATTAGAACATCTTCAAAACTGCAGCTCTTGTGGAATGTCTCTGGTCAGTATCTATCAAAAGTGGGTGTCTATCAATTCCATGTGGAGTTGCTTGTTCTTCCCATGACTATGTGAGTTTCTTCTAGGATCTACAGGTTCCTCTATCAGTACAGAGATACTAAATTAAAACCTCAGAGGTGTATATGTATATGTCCCACTGAGGTAAGCGCTCTGAACAAGTATGTAGGACCCAACTAGCCTTTTAATATTTGGTTAAATACTACAACACCATTCCTATAACGGAATATTCCAAAAAGTCAGCTATTATACAGTATATGTGTACTAACCCATTACATGTTATCTGTGTGTTAGGTTTACCTCCTTGGCCCATGAGTACCGAGGCTCCTCAGAGGAAGAGGTTGAGCAATCCAGCTCCACATCATCCCCTAGCTGAACATTCAATTCTGCCAGCGAGGAGACGTAGCTTGCGATCTTGGCAAGACCAGGTTGGCTCAGAATCAGTTCCTTCATATCTAAAAAAGACAAAGAAGTGACATAAATGCAAAAAAGTCATAAAGTATTACTACACATGAATAAAGTGTTTTTTTCCATTATGATCTTTCATTCATGAAGACTTGGTTTTAGAGGTTTATTACACTTTATGTAACATTTATGATACCGTGTTTCCCCGAAAGTAAGACACCCCCGATTGTAAGACGTATCGGGGGTTTCAGGGGGGGTCGGCTAATATAAGCTGTACCCCGAAAGTAAGACATATGTCTTACTTTCGGGAAAACACGGGGGTATATCCGCCTCCCTCTCATCTAGCTGCGCGCCGCCTCCTGCCCACGTCCGCACCGTTATGGAGTTATTTTGGGGCCAAAACTCTGCAAATGTATGAATTTTGGCACTAATATTCCGCCAGTGCCAAAAGTGTTTCGAGATTCGTACTAATGTGTGTCTCTCCGCCCTGCAGGTGGCGCTTTAGAGTCCTGATTCAACGTTACTGAACAAAGAAAAAGAGACAGTGTGAAGCGACAGTACTAACCACTAGGCCACTGTGACACCTAGTTTTAGAAGCTCTAAATGAATCAGGATTTAGGAGGATTATCTTATTATTCGGTACATATCTGTGAACTGTAGTGATGTCATGATACAATTTACCCATGATGCCATCTAATTCACGATACTGTTCATGAAACACATTTTTCAAACAACACAAAACAAATCAGGATATTTTCCTTTAAGCAGTTATGTTTCAAAAAGAAATAAAGTAAAACACTGTATTATCTGGTTTATCAGGTATTGCTTATTCTAACTAGTGCCATTTTATTTCTGAGAAAAATTAAAAGTAAACCACCCGGCCACAGCAGCCCTTAATATGTTCAGAGGGGTTCAAGACTTTTTTCCTGAGTTGTTTTGCGCCATTATCTTGGACAACCAACTCTAGGAAAGGTGAGTCTAAATACTTTTAGAATCCACTGTAAATATATTTATTTACAGCAATGTTAAATGCATCCTAACACAGGCAATAAACTGCACTCAACAGTGGTAGAACGCAGCTTTCTAAGTCTTAGTGGGCAAACTGGCATTGATTAGTTCAGTTAATTCTGTGTCGATTTCAAATGATTAATTAACCAATTAAAAGGAACTCCTAAGGGCTTGCAGTATAAACCTTTTAACCATCAAGAATATGTTGCCAGTGATCAAGAGACATGGGTGAGAGGAATGGTATTGCTTCATATCGATCAAAACAAAACTAGCCACTCAAGAGGATTGGTACAATTTTTTCCTGTAGTGTCTTTCTTAAATTAAGATCTCCCCATTGCTGTTGCAATCTGATGATGTCCTGTAGTTCTACATGCAGTGCTTTATTCATACCCATATGTTAAGTAAACATGTGAAGGCCAACAGCAAAAAAGACAGAGAGTGTCCCAATCGTGGAAATAAAGGAGAGAAAAATATTAAGACTATTAAGGCCACTCAATAAACCATGACAGGTTGCCCCAAATTGCTTGTAAAAGTAAGCTACAGTACGAAATTAAAATGTGAGAATTAAGTGATGTTAATCTTAGTCAAAAATTATTCTTGTGCTGTGACAAAATAGAGTATGAGCAATTGAAGACTAAGGGTCCAGCAGCAGCAACCTGTCAGTGGTGGTGGGTGGGGAAAAAATGGATAAAACAGGTTTACCATGATTTCATGAAGTATTCAGACCACTTGCCTTTTTGCACACTGCTATTATAGAGTGTTAACAGAGCAATCAATAATAATAATAAATCTGGCCTATTGAGACTAAGCCCACTATATTAAAATGTGTAATGTTTACTTTCACATGTGTGTGCACTGGCCAGTTCGATCGTTCATCTCATTTACTTCAGTGTGCTAGTTTTTCTGTTCAGACACTTCTTTCAAATCATTCAAAGGCGCAGTCTAACAACCACTTAATATCAAGCTTGGTTCTGTCATCCTGTCAGAACAGAACAAAATATTTCTTTCTTTGTGCCAGCTTTTACGGCTCTGATTTAAAATGCTGCATTCAACCTGAATCACTTGAACTACATTTCCTAAGACAAGACAACGTCTCACGTTAGCGTCTCGGCTATTGTCTTGTCAGTAAGATTGCTGAGAACTGTACTGCAATTGCATGTCACATTTTGGCGAGATGAATCAGATTCCTCTCCTATACGTCTTCTCCCGTCCACATATCTCCTGCCAATTTTGGGTTTGGGTTTGACCGTATCGTACAGTGGAGAGCCAAGCTAAGCTACACGGTTCTTCATTCCATGAGAAAAAAATAAAAGCATGTCGAAAAGAGAGAATACTCACAGTGAAAAGCTATTTTATAGGGAAGCGAGGAATTGTCAGCATCAGTAGAATCGTCAGCCACGCAGCGGAACATTCCAGCAGTCCAGCTATAGACTTTTGGGACTGTAAGCAGTAGACGTCCGTCTTCCCTGTTTATGTTGATGTCGTACATGAAACAGCGTCTGTAGTAATATTCGTAACCGTTACTTTCCAGGTTATGCCAGGCCATGAAATGCTGCAGAAACAGACGAAGAAAAAATCACATCATTTATATCCCAGCATAAGATTTCACTTAATTAACAAGTTTTTGTGAAGTGTTTGCTTTCAGTGGCAAATCCAGCACCCGCTCAAAATGTTTGGTCTTCTGCTTATTATCCACAGCTGCACCTTGTCTCATAAAATTGTTATGGAATTGAACAGCAGCTGTGGAACAGTCAACAAAGCCTATTTTGTTTTTCATGAGATTACGAATAGTATCCGTTAGCTTTGTTATCATTTTGTGTTCTTGTCTTATATTTTCAAGATCATGTGGTGTTAGTTTTGCTTACCTTTAAGCTTCATGCTATATGTGTTTAGCGATTAGTGTTATTGTTTATGCGTGTCTTGATTAGGTTAAGAATTAAGCAGTAACATTAGCATTTAGCATATGTCATGCGTTTGTATACGGCGTCCTTGTCTTGTGTCTTGTGATTATTAAACTCTGTAAATCATCTGTGTGTGTGTGTGTGTGTGTGTGTGTGTGTGTGTGTGTGTGTGTGTGTGTGTGTGTGCGCGCGCATTTCTTTCCCATCTAGTCAGTAGGTCATTTGTTACACAAAAAAGGTTGTTAGATGTATGTTTGTCCTCAACAATATTGATTTGATAACATGAAAATATATGTAGTTACTGGGCATGGCCTATCACTCTGTAATATTATGAGTGATGACTGACTAAATGATGATGTTTTGCCTTTTATTTTACTATAAGTAATTTTTATTTATATCTCCCTGTATCAACAAGTAATCAATAGCCAGGCCACTGTGTGGCTGTATTTTGCGATAACCAATCAGTGTCTAGTCTCTTCTACAAGTTTGGCCAAAAATAAACTAAAATAAAATGGAACTTTAATTCATTTGGAAGTTATTCAAGCTGTTTTAATTGAACCCCTGCTAACGACCAGTGTCCAGTGATGTGTTCTGTGGTCACTTTGTTTTACTTGGTTCGTTAAGCAGATGGTTTAATTGGCTTAATGGATTTCAATGGTTGCACAGTTTGTAAAAGAGCATAGTTGAGTGTCTAAATGTGTCATCGTAACAATGAGACTGAAAAAAACATGGGAAATGACCCCCAAAGAAAGTGATGACTATCTTCTTAAATTAGTCATTTAAACAATTGTGTAAAATAGGCAACAGTGCTATACTGATGACTGAATAAAAAGTTACACAATTCCAATACAACAATGCAGTAAAAAGTTTATGAATCTTCAAAATGTCATATAAATAAAAACAACAGTATTTTGCGTGACTCTAATGATAAGCAAACTTATTAAAAAGGCACCATCTGTTTGACACAGTCATTGTGCATACGTCTCAATAAACAATAAATGTTGAGTTTCAACGGCACCCAGCCTTGGGTCTTGCACAGTGGCAGATGCCATGAATTCTCCACAGACAGACTGCAGTGATGTGTTAATCAAAACAAACCGATGAACGTCCCCTGTAGCCTAGTAAAACACACAATGTTATCTGGCTCACTCCCAGGCTGAGTTCCTCAATAACAGAAACTCAAGCTGTCTATTTTGTTTCATTTCCTTATTAAAAAGTCTGGCAGTGACCTCCATTAGCAAATACTGATCTAGGAAAGCTAGAAACAGATATCTGACAGACAAGGTGTTCACCGCTGTCGAGTGCACATGCTCATTAAAAAAGCAAGGTCTCCTAGGTTCGTGTCTTGGTGCTGCTACAATCGGTTGGGTGCCCTCTAGAGGGCATAAATTGGCTAATTCCTGCAAGAAAAAATGGCCTCCAGTCTTCTAGAGTGAGAAATGTCGAAATTGAAAATGTGAAAGACACTGTTAAGATCTTGGTAACCCAGGGCATCTGCACAAGAAACCTCCATGAACACCACTAGGTGTCTACACAACTAGACTGACTATGCAAAATTAGAACCTAAATTTACATTTTCTGCATTTAGCAGATGCCTTTATCTTTATCTGTGACTTAGTTAACTGTATACAGTCTGAACAATTGAGGGTTAATTGCTATGATTAAGGGCCCAACAGTAGCAACCAAGCATTGGTGAAATTTATTAATCAGAGTTCTTTAGATTACTAGACCTGGTGCCTAATCACTAAGCCCTACATGCACAATTAAAGTACAGTGTATTTGATGTATTGATTAATTTGCATAAACCGATCATACCCGTGACATCTTCTCAAAGTGCACAGAGCTCATGTTGTATGCAGATTCCGTGTCGAGACACTCCAGGGTCACGCTCTGCCCCTCCACGATTGGCTCAGCTGGCCCCTTTACCATCAAATAACCTGCAAGACACAGACAAGACAAACAAATTTACTGAAACAGTTTTGGGGGAATAAAATATTGGACATTAACATTGATCAAGGATAACATTATGACCGTCTTCCAACGAATTGGTCTGTTCTGCCTGATACTCAACAACATGTATTCTCAACACTGTGTATTCTGACAAAATCCTGAGAAAAATGTCATGGGTAAAGTTTAGAATTTAAATTTAGGAATTAAAATCTTAAAAGTTTACTTACTGCCAACTATTCCACCCACTAACAGGTGTCATAATGAAGAGATAATCACTGTAATTCACTTGTTATTCACCTGTCAGTGCTCAACACTTTATGAAATAAAAGAAACACTTTTTGCCTTGTATGTAATAATGTCTGATGACATGATAATGGTAATTCACGTGGGTACTCAAGTGCCAAAATATCTGAGTACACCAAAGGGGGGTAGCACATTCATCTCACAGCAAAGGATATGGATTTGATCCCCTGGTGGGGTGGTCCAGGTCAATTCAGTTTGGAGTTTGTTCTTTCTGTGTCTGAATAGATTGATTCCGGGTCCTTCAATTTACTTTCAGTGCAAAAACTTGCAAATTGGGAATGATAAATTGTCCAGGAATGTGTTTGATATAAACTTGTGTACTGATGAATATTGTGTAAGTAACAGCATAAAACAAGAGACTTGCCACAATTCTGACAAAAAAAAGGTTGATAAAAATGAACATAAGTTGGTTAAGTCTAAGTCCTGTCTGCAAACTGAATATCTACATATAAATGATTAGCTTTGTTAATAAAGATGACAGACATGTCCAGGGTATCCCTGCCTTGTACACAGTGGAACCAAGAACGACGGCAAACCTAACTAGAATAAGATGGTTGACAAATCTGCATTAGCGCATGTTTATTAAACCCTAAACCTTTGTAGACTTATCAAAATTAGATAAATAGATATAGCTCCAATGATAGATCCCTAATGTTTAAACAACAACTTGGAAGTATGAATGTGGTATGCTGTTTTCCAAATATGTTTAAACATTTACAAGCTAAAAAAACAAATACGTTGTAGATATCATACAATGCCTTTATTTGATATTTGTGCATGGCAGGTGTACAGTCCAACAAAATTCTTTTTTACAGCCCAACAGTGGCTGCACAGCCTGGATTAAAGCTACCATTGTCCACAATCTTATTACAGGGTATTTTATATATATAATGGAAGAAATACATTTGACCTAAATACTAATAGCTTAAATTGGCTAATATGTGAGTAAGTAAACATGTATGAAATACAAATTTCTAAATCTGCTGTATTATTTTAGTGTAATGTATGTAAGCAAACATTTCCACGTACCATATTAAATTCAGGTAGCTATGAAAAAATATACAAACAAACAAATCAATCTTTCTTTTTTTGGAATGCAGCTTTGCTTAGCTGGTTGGTTATGCAAATAACATTAGGGCTCGGCTTCTTTCTTACTTTCATTGCTAGACTTTAGTCAGTAAAAGTCATTTGGACTTTTGTAAACACTTTTTATTAGGTGCACTTTGTGCAAAAGTGCATCTATAAGTGCACATCTCTATCACATTATACATCAAAAACACGTTTCTCGTGATACTACATGTCAATCATTAAGTCAAAGCAACAAAATACTTTAAGTATATACCTTTTATATACTTTAATACACAACTGAATTATTTATGTGTGCAAAACGTTTCAACATAGTTCAATCGAGGCCTACAGTCAGTCCAGTTGCGTAGCATTGTTAAAACAAACAATCTAGCACTTCCTGGACCGTTTGTTCCAAGCATTTCGATCATCTACTGATCTCTAAAGAATTATGTGTACATAGATTGGAGTATAGAGTTAAAGGGTCACATTTTCTGCTTTTAACGAGCTTCACATATGCAAAACATTTATTCACTTACTGATGAAATGAAAGATAAAATAGGAAAGCATTTTATCATAAATTTCTCATGTTCTGCACGTTCTCACTTGGTATGGACTCATGTAAAGCAGTCCTGATCCTGACCCACTACATTATTACTTTATTTTTGTAGTTCATGCATTTTAAAACACTGCTCATATATACAAATCCAATCATGAGCAGTGTTTTAAAATGCATGAACTACAAAAATAAAGTAATAATGCAGTGGGTCAGGATCAGGACTGTAGTCTGTATATAGACAGTAGATATTATTACAATATTAAAAAAAAAACTATTACAAACACCAGGCCTTGAAAGTAATTCAAGCCATAGGCGACTGGATCAATAGCATCACTGTCCTGTATAGCGCTGAGTATACAGTATATATAATAGTTAAAATGGTCCTTTACTTACTTGTGTCTCTTTTTTAGGGTTGCTAAAACCTTTTTAACTTTTCAATATGCGCAAAGACAAAGTGCTAGTCCACAGGGCAAATCGTACTATGAACTTTCATAGTAGAACAGTGAATGTTTTCACTTTTAACAATTTCAAGACTCTGAATCCCTTGTTAAACAGAAAAAGGTTCAGTTCTGCAATTACCTTTCCATGGGCATTTTGCCACTTCATAGTTCCACTGTAAAACTTTGCAGTTCTGCCATGTACATTCACAGTTCTACTGTACGTTTGCATTTACACTATAAAAAAATGATAATTCTATTGTAAGTTTGCAGTAAAACTAAAAAAACGCACAGTTCTGCTATAAGTTTGCAGTTCACTATGGAGGTTAAGCTACTGTTCTACTATAAACATTGACCATTTTACAGTAAAAGTTAGTATAGTACATTTTTCCTGCACACTTTGAGGAATTAAATGTCTCCTCTTAACCTGACTGCATGTTTTTGGACTATAGGAGACAACAACACTTTAACAGGAGAAACATTCATACACTGTAAGGACAAGTGTGGGAATGAAACCTAGAACCACCTTTGGTTGAATATAGTAAATATAAAACTTACAACTTAAATATAAAAAATACAATTTGATGGTAATAACGCCGCTGTGCACCCTACTTCACTTTTGTTTTAAGCATATTGTTTTATGTTGTTATATTTTATGTATAAGTTTGCACGTAAAATGAGCTTTGGTCTCATTGTACTTGTGTACAGTGATTATAAAATAAATTCTATTTTATTTATTTCTTGTGTAAGTCTTGGGGTGTATTTATTCATTTTTAAACATAATAATAAATCATTGAATCAAATAAATCAATCTTTGACTTATGATTGCTTTTATGTAATCCTAGTACAGGCCTGTACCTGGAATAATGACGCCGTATGTCAACAGAAACAATGTGAACAAACCGGTTTTGCAGATTTCATTTCATAAACAAGTCTTTGAGTTTACACACAGAAATGGTCACCTGATCCTGGAGGAAACTTCTGGACTCTTTGTTTTAAGAGGAATGCGCGTATACAATAAGATTTAGTTTCTCTTTTCATTCTACTGTACAAGGTGTTTTCCTAAACGGAAGTAAAAATGCCCACAATCTCCCGACCAAGCTCGACTAATATAATAGCATTTATAATGTTTTCTCATTGTAAGTAAAGTGGCAAATGATATTTTACAGTATTATAAGCAGGTACTCTGTTCATTAATAATACATAAGAAACTTATTAAAGTATTTCTTAACTCCTAAACAAGGCAACCTTTCCTTGAAGGTGAAAGTAAGTTACTCAACATACTGAACGCCTCAGCCTCAGCCTCGGCGTCTTTTAAATAAAAAAAGCTAGAAATGTATCTTCATATTCACAAAATGTCATATCTACAACTATATCTAGAGTATTTACCGGTGCTGCTCCTCAGGAGTGCGAGAATAACCACGGTGAATAAAATAAAGCTTCTCATTTTGAACGTTCAGCGTTTCGTCTTCTCCTCAGGGTTTTAAAATTCAACCGTCTGAAGCGAAAGTTTTCAGCTCAATATTTATAATAGCGGGGGCGGAGCTTCCAAACAACGCGCGTGATGTCCCAGAAGTAAATAAACATACCACGAAAATTAATACTCTGGTACGTTCTGTGTTCTTAATCATAATATTGTTTTTTATGTACAAAACACATTTAAAAAGAAATACATAATTTTAATAACCAGTGTCAGAATGTGTTCAAATACCTGGAACTGCACGAACGTCTTCATTGTGACGTCACTAGTTTCTATGCAGTTCAGTCTGCTTTCAGGTTACCTTACCTGACATAATGTTATATACACTATATTACTAAAAGTATTTGTTCATCCATCCAAATTATCGACCAATCGTCATTTTGGACAATTCCATGCTTCCAGCTTTGTGGGAACAGTTTGGAGTTGGTCCCTTCCTCTTCCAACATGACTGTACACCAGTGCATAAAGCAAGGGCAATAAAGACATGGATGGCATCTGGTGTGGATGAACTTGTCTAGTTTGAACCTTCTGACCCCAACCCAATAGAACACATTTGGGATGCATTAGAGGGTCCAGCATTAGTATGTGACCTCATAAATGTACTTCTGTTAGAATACTCTGGAATCACCACAAGCACACTCCTGAAACTTGTAGACGGCCTTTCCAGTAGAATTACAGCTGTTCTAGCTGCAAAGGGTGGACCAACGTCATATTGAATCCTATGGATTAAGAATGGGATGTGACTTAGTTAAGCGCCCGTGTGATGGATGAATGGCGGGGAATGGAACATCAGCAGGAATAACAGTTCATCAACACCTCAGAGCGGTGAGCCCTTATAATTAGTGCATAGCTGATGGCAATGGACACTGATCATCTGGCCTAGAATTTAAGACCCAGGTAGGAGATGATCTGTAGTCGCCATGCTGGACATTGCAGGCCTCCTAACAGAAGTGGTAAAATATTTTTCAGAGCAAGGCATTTTGAAGCTATCTATACATCCATCCTCCACCATGGGACCCTTGGCCAGTGTTTTCAATTTTAACTCATCTGGATGACCTTTCTGGGCATGGAACCAGTATTAAAATGTAGTGACTGTTTACATTTATATTTCAATTAAGCATCTCCAATCAACCTGTATTTGGACTGTGGGAGAAAACTGGAGCACCCAAAGAAAACCAACGTGGACAGAGGGAGAACATGGACAATCCACACAGAAAGAATCGGTCCCAGCTAGCGATTGCATAAAACTTTTTGTTGCGACAGTGTTATTAGCCAAGCCATTGTACAACCCCATTGTGAAATTGCAGGCATATAATACACATTTTAATTAGTTTAATTTTTGTATAAAATTAAACCACACTACATATTCTCTGCATGAGATTTAACCTTGGGGTTTAATTGTTGCAAACTACCATATAATTTCTAATTGGGTAAAGTTAAATGGACATTTTTATATGTGCATACAGAACACTTTAACTATAGTCAATCAACACATGCTGGGCTAAACTGTGCACATAGCAACTTGTGTTGTAGTGATTACAATTCTATTATATGATGTTTGCTTATCATGGGCATATAAATTTGTTATAGATCAATAAATTGTTGCTTATTACATGAACCAAAAAGCAGTGGGACATTTTACAGCTGCGATGCATAAAACCAAGTAATCTTCAAAGACATCACACATTAGTTTTTTATTTGTTTATTTATGCATACTTCTTACATCTGGCATTAATATTTGACCACCAAAACATGTTTTTTCTTGGCATCGTATATTGGTTTGACCTTTTTCCCTGTCTTGCAAACTACGAGAGTCTCAAATATGTCATAATTAAGTTGAGTCAAACAAGATAGGCCTATTTTTATGTTGTGCACACAGAACTCAGCTACAGTCAACCATGATTAAAGGGACTTATTAGATTATGCTGCAAAATAAATGAAAATTTTACATAACCCAAATTAAAAGTCTATTTTGCTGTGTAAATGTTTGACGATTTTTTTTTAAACCCACAATGTGATAGTCATTTTTTTTTTTCAGCTAAATAATAATGTGGGTAAACACTCATCTCAGTCTGACGCCAGCAGTCACAGAGGTCTAGAGCTCCAACTAAAGGGTGAAAGTCATTATCAAACCAACTTTTCAATTATGCCTCAGTTTATGCCTGGCAAATTAACTTTTAGCTTTCACGCAGATGCAATTATCTGCACCATCTTCGTAAAAAAAACATGGTTAATTATTGAATGGTCTGGGTCTTATTCATGCATTAATATTTATCGGTTATCCATTTAAATTGATCTGAGTTCTTTATTTAAAGTTTTAAAAAGCGTAAACTTTTAAACTTGAATTTATTTGGAACTGTAAAGAAAATTGGGCTGTTTTGTGCTGTTGTCAGGTGGGAATATGTTTTTAGTGTCAGTGCAAAATGTTTCAATTTCAGTGTGGCAAAGTAAAAATGTACAAGCCATTATGAGAAGTACTTAATATGTCATGCTGCTCTTTGTCATGACTTGCTAGTGAAGCAGCTTAAAGTTTGTATAACATTATAAAAGTTAATTGTGTGTTTTTTGCTCTTCACGCTGTGCTTGCACTCGTTTAAGCATTTAAAAAGACGCGAGTGTGGTGTAGCATTTCAAGCGTGATTTTGCTCTGTATCTTTATCTCTAACACACACACAATTTAGTACACACATGCCCATATGGTTAAAGTTCATAGGAGTCTATTCGAAATTAAAACAGATTCATATCTAAAAAGCAAATACATTTTTTAAGGTTTTACGACTGAGTTGCTTGACTGTAAATAGTGTCACACATGTTTTACTTTTTTTGGATCATATAATACTTGTTTTAATGGATTTTGAACTACATTGGACTACCCGGGATTATGAAATTGGAAAAGCAAATAACATTCTACAACATTATGAGAATAATAATCTTATGGATATTTAGGGTCAAACATTTTGTAAAAAATGATCTGAACAACCCATTCCAATAATAGGCATCGGATGACAGGAAAATGACAATGACGTATTGTATGTATGTATATATATAAATCTATCTATTTTACCCTTCAGTCGACTTTGACCCTGGGTTACTCTGTGTACCGCTACCGATCCCCAGAGTATCTCGGCAATTACATTTTACGGGGTAGGTTGCCAGGTCTTTCCCCAACCCTGTAT
>JAOTRQ010056863.1:0-14163 GCA_028565875.1 Hoplisoma paleatum | reverse complement strand
AATCGTATCGTATAATAATATCGTATAATCGTATCGTATAATAATATCGTATAATCGTATCGTATAATCGTATCGTATAATAATATCGTATAATCGTATCGTATAATAATATCGTATAATCGTATCGTATAATCGTATCGTACCGTCCGTTTATCCTCCTCAGCCTTTTATTATTTGTATTTAAACGTCAGATTGTGATTTTCTCATTAGAGGACGAACCGTGGTTGTGGACCGCGTGTTCATTCATCACCCCGAGCGTGTTCAGGTGTCGCCGTGGTAATGGACTCGCTTTGGTTGTGAGATTTAATTCGTACGGACGATAGATTGACTTTACGGATGATTGACTCGAACAACTCGAGTAGCCAAAAGTATGTGGACGCACATTTAACAGGAGGATTGTTTGCATTTGCATGACGTTGTCCTCTCTCTCTCTCTCTCTCTCTCTCTCTCTCTCTCTCTGTCACACACACACACACACACACACACACACAATGTTAGTATTTCCAATCTACCTGCATGTCTTTAGACTGTAGGAGGAAACCGGAGTATCTGTTTGTATCGTTGAAACCCCAATAAACAAACAAACAAATGGACGTAGATGCAGTAATAGAGAAAAGGTCTGGAGGAGGGTCTGGGTGTGCGAGAGAGAAAGAGAGTGAGATAGACAGAGAGTGAGTGAGTGAGAGAGAGTTGAATAGAGAGGGAGAGTTAGAGAGAGAGACAGTTGAATAGAGAGAGATAGGGAGAGACAGAGACAGTTGAATAGAGAGAGAGGGGGTTTTAGAGAGAGAGAGACAGTTGAATAGAGAGAGAGAGAGAGACAGTTGAATAGAGAGAGTTAGAGAGAGAGAGAGAGAGAGAGACAGTTGAATAGAGAGAGAGAGTTAGAGAGAGAGAGAGAGAGAGAGAGAGAGTTCCTTTAAAAGCATGCTGCACACTTCTCTCGTGCACACACAGACGTAAGGTGAGCGTGCACCGGCTCTCGTGCACCAGCACATCTGGAACATCCGGATCTCGGGATTCTATCTGGAAATCAGGAGCATCTTCAACATCTGGGTTGCCAGATTGGATCGGCAGTTTGGTCCAGTTTTCCCCGGGTTTCCCCGGTTTCCCGGGTGATTAACGCCCGGACGGTGTGATGCGTCAGGATGCGGGATGGTGCTAGAGGAACATGGCACGGCGCGGCGCTCTGGGTGCCATCCTGCTCGTGGCGGCGGGGGTGCTGGGGGCGGCAGGGAGCACGGCGGGGGGCACAGCGGGGGGCACGACGGCGGGGGTCAGGAGCTTAGCCTGGATGCTCGCGGATAAAGGACCGTTCCGACACGCGCGTGGGTTCTCCGAGTTCTCCGAGCGCCACCAGCACGGATTCTCCACCCGGTACAAGATCTACAGGTAAGCGCAGGTACCCGGATGCTCCGCCACATGAGGTTGGCATGTTCTCTACATGTCCTCCAACAGTTCGACGACGCGCCACCAAAGTTGGTACGATTGGAGAGACACCGAATTGGCCTGCCGTCACCTCATGGTGGTCAGTTTGCATGTTCTCCCCTTGTCTAGGTGGGCTTTTCCTCCAACAATCCACTGACGTCTCCTGTAGCCTTATAGTTGTCACTGTCAAACCTAGGTTCATAGCAGGTTCATAGCAGGTTCATAGCTGGTTCATAGCTGGTTCCCGATTGCGACACCTCCTATGTGGTGTTTTGCATGTTCTTCCCACACGCATGTAAGTTTCCTCCAACAGTCCAAAACATGCCATCAGGTTAACTGGGCTTTGTGTGTAGCGCAGTTTGGGTCCGGGTCCATTTCTGGACGGGGTCGGTGTGCTCTCCTCGTTCCCCGTGTCCATGTGGGATTCCTCCCACAGTCCAAAAACATGTCAGCAGGTCCCCTTAGATGCCAAAGATGCGAAGGAACGAAATGCATAGTGGATGATAGATAAAGGATTGATTGGAGCGCCGGTCCCAAAACCCGGGTAAATAGGGGGGGGGGGAGCAGGGGGGGTTGATTAAATTAAGGCGGGCTTCTGTAAAATGTACAAACGTGAATGGGCGGAGCTTCCAGGGTTCGAGTGGTTTCCTCTTGCAACCCTCCGCAGGGAGTTCGGCCGATGGAGGGTCAACAACCTGGTCGCCGAGAGACAGGAAGCCGTGCCCTTTGACCCCGACTTCACGCGCAGCGTCAGGCAGCTGGGACGGCGGCCGAGCCTGCAGACCGTCGCCGAGAACATCGTCAAGAAGTACGGCACACACTTCCTGATCTCTGCCACGCTGGGAGGTAAGAACGGGCGAGGGTGGGGTGGGGGAGGGGGTGATAACAACACATTTACACACACACACACGAGGGAACACACACTAGGGGGCAGCAGTGAGGCTGGCAGCCCTATTCTAGCCATGCCGCGATGGGGTGGAGTGGAGGGTGCGGGGTTACTTTGGGGTGCCATGCCAACCCTCTGCTGGTTACTCCACATTACTACATAGAACAGACTGCGAGGAGGTCCAAGGTTCAATTTTTTCTATGTCGTCCAGTATTGTTCACAGAATCACACCCACCGCGACCCTGACCAGGATAAAAAGGTGGTTTCCACATTTGACTTTGCTATAGATAGGGCTTAAATATCCTTAGTCATGAATGTAAGGATGTAATGGTGTCTAGATACTTTTGGCTATATGATGTGAGGAGTCGGTTGGGATGTTTTTATTTTTTACATTTCGAGCTGTAACGATGCACCAAGTATCGATTCAGGAATTCTGTTTCCTCTTTTAACCAGAAGAGGGCGCCGCTTCTATTCACAGAGTTGCCAGATCGTGTGCAGTTTGTAATAATCAGAATATTATTTTAGATGAATGAAGAAAAACGTCATGACCCGTCGGTGTCGTCTTTCACGGACAATATCGCGAACGCCCGGTAATCGTAAATCAAATTGCATGCTGGGTAAAGTGAATCGTTTCGTCTCCGAACTCGAAATCGATCGAAACTCCGAGATCAGCGGGAGATGAGCACTCGGGAGTCGCTCTCGAACAGCATCGGCGTCCTCCAGCTGGTCCGTTATCTCGTACGTTATCTCGTACGTCTCGGCAGTAATTCGGCTCCCGGGTTCGTGACGCGGCCGCGGTGCAACGATGAAACTCAGCGGTGGTTATAAACGCTCCGGTTGTGGACACATTCACTCCCTAATGACCGTTTTTATCTCCCTCGGAGGGAGATTACCGCACTCGCCGCTACCATCCGGCGATCGATATCCGCCGCTCTATGTGACCCTCGTTCTGGAGTCGTCTGCTCCTCCGAGGCGGTTCGCCACAACCACCACCATCATCACCAACCCACTATAATCATAAAAGTAGACGAGTTTAAAACACAAAATCAATGATTATTTATAATATTTTAATTCTTTTTAATGATAGAAAGTGATTCGATATTAACGTTTGAATTCTTTTTAATTCTGTATTATTATAATTCTTGAATTGAATCGTTCCATCACCGTTCTGGACTTGTCGGTGATGTGATCTGGAGTAAAGGAGGAAATAAAAAAAAACCAGGAGCAACAAAACCTCGCTGCCTCGCCCTCGTACCTCAGAGTGAAGAACACATTTGTCAGACCTGAAGGAGAGCGGCCGCGGAATGTTGCTGAATCGGACAATCGGCTCTCCACAGTAAAAGTACCGACATGCGCAGAAATGTTCCGACCCGGGGGCCACCATAGTCACCCGGGTGAGTCGGATTGCAGACCCGCGGACTGTTGGAGAGCCGTTGGAGGAGCTTCGTGAAGCGTGCAAAGCTGTCATCCAAGCATTCCTGTGCAGTTTTGTGGTTATTTGTATTTTTGGGTCCTGCTGGTGATCGGTGAAGGTTGCCGGTTCGATTCCTGAGAGTCGACGAGTTCCTTTGAGCGAGGCGCCGAACTGCTAACAGCTCCCCTGGGCGTCTTGGGTAGAATAGGGCTACCAGCCTTACTGCTGCCCCCTGGTGTGTGTTCACTCGTGTGTTTGTGTGTGTGTGTGTGTGTTGTTATTTTTAGGAGAGGAGTCTTTGACCATATTTGTGGATAAGCGGAAGCTCAGTGAGGACGGTGGTTCCGGTGGTTCCGGTGGTTCCAGTGGTTCCAGTGGTTCCAGTGGTGGAACCTCTAACAGCACCGTGAACCTGGAGACCCTCCATCAGCTGGCGGCGTCATACTTCATAGAACGTGACAGCACGCTGAAGAGACTCCACCATCTCCAGATCACCACGGCGGCCGTTAAGGTACGAGACTTCGGCCCTGTGTGTGTGTGTAAGAGAGAGAGAAAGGTGTGTGTGTGTGTGTGTGTGTGTGTGTGTTCGAGTGAGCAGGTCTTTTAGAGATGTTAAATTATGACATCACAGTTCATATGGAGCATGCATTATTTATCATTTGGTGCAGGTGATGGAGACGAGGACCGGACCGCTCGGCTGCAGTAACTATGACAACCTCGACTCGGTCAGTTCGGTTCTGGTCCACAGTCCCGAAAACAGGGTCCAGCTTCAAGGTGAGAAGGTCCTGTGTTTGTGTCCTGTGTGTGTGTTCTACCGTAGAAATGAAAGAAAATGTATCAAAATGTAAAATAAATATAATATCATCATAAATACAAAATCAATTAATTAAAGGACAATTAGTCCCTACATCCCTACTACTTATGGTGTTTACAGTATTTTGGTCTTAAGAATCAATAAATAAACATTTAACATTATTTCTTCTGTCTAAAGGCCTTCAGGTTCTTCTCCCGTCGTATCTGAGGAGTAAATTCGTTCAGGCGGCGCTTAACTACATCGGCTGCGGCGACGAGGGACGCTTCACCTGCCGAGAGGGCGACTGCTGGTGCCAGTGCGACCCCGGGCACCCGGAATGTAACTGCCCCTGGGGAAGCCTCCGTGCCTGGCAGAACCAACTGAAACTCTCCATCGAAGCCTGGAACCGTGCGAACCAGGAATTCGAACAGTCAGGTACTTTTATATAATGTTGATTATGACATCACAATGACATTATGACATCACGATTCATGTAGAATGTGCATTACAGTACATTACATTAAGCATAACTGAAAAGTCGCAGTTAGAATGTAGAATATATAGAATGTCCTTTAAGACATCATAGATAATAGAGAACATCAATTATGACATCACAATTAATACATAATGTCCATTATGATGTCATAATTATCAGAGAATGTCCATTATGAAAAAATGACGGTGCCCTAAATCCTGTTACGATTAAGCAAACTGCTGTAATTATATTATTACAGCATTGAAGCGAATTATGACATCATAAGCCAGTCAAAAGTGTCAGGGCTCGCTGTGATGTGCGCAGAAACAACATGGCATCAATTAACTGCTCCAAATCCCATAATCCAATGTAGACCTGCTATAGAGCCCGATAATTACAGCCTCTATAAATCCTCTTATGACCTTGATTGTCAGTCCACATCCTGACATCATAATCCGCTGTTCAGAAATCAGACGGATCCCGTCCTGGAGTTCCACCTCGCGCCGAGTTCATTACGGCATCGATCGGGTGATTTAAAGCGCACTGACTTGTAATCGCATTGGTCAACGGCTGTGAAGGACACTCTGACCTTCTAAACTCTACTATAGGTACCGTCGGCATCTATCAAGTATGTTTTCTGCAAGATGCTACTGCTCAGAAAACATTTTTACCCCACTCCTAGCAACCAAAAACCCATCATGGTTTAGGAAACTGGTGCAGTTGTACTGGAGCATTATAACATCACAAGATAGTTTTTACTGTCATTGAAGGCGTAGAACAAATTTTCTGACAATAACAGTAGAATAACAGAAAATGTTAAATATAACGTTATAATAAAATGCGTGTGCTACATGGTTTCTGATGGCTGTAGTGCTCCCCCTTGTGGTCTGCGTCACTCCTACTTGTGTACGGTAACGAGTTTGCGTTATGACATCATTCCGTGCGGCCTCGGTTTATGTTGAATGTTCTGGATCGTGTCATCACACGCAGACGAGTTCCGGTCCTTCGTGGACGGACTGTCGATCCGCGTCGCCCAGAACGCCTCATCGGTCCGGCGGGCGTGGAAGAGCAACGCCACTCTTCAGAAGCGCTACAGGAAACTCGAGAACGACGTGGCGTCCGTCCTGAATAAAGCTCAACAGAGCGCGGCCAAGCTGTTCAGCTTCAGTCGGCGGTGCCGGACGCGACCCGATATCCTCCTGCCCAGAGAGAGGTACTGATGCCATGTCTTCTTATTCTTTATTAATTATTATTTCAGGTTCTACGTTCTGGATTCTATTAGCCTTTGTAGACGATGCCAATCGTGGCCACTAGATGGTGCCCAGCTGACCGATGAATTCGGACCTGCAACAGGCAGTGATTTGTTTATTTATTTGTTTTTCCAGGTGTCTGGGTTACTGGCTGCGGCGCGCCCTCTCCCTGCTTTACTGCGGCGAGTCGGATCACCCAGGCGTGTACTCGGAACCCACTCGGACCTGCGTGTGCCCAGGCGGTGGCCTATCATGCCAGGGCCCGATCCCCTGCCAGACAGGCACGGGCGCCCGCTGTGCCTCGTGCTCTCCCGAGAATCGCACCCGCTGCTCGAGCTGCAACCCTGGTTACGCCCTGAGCCAGGGGACCTGCCGTCCCGCCCTCCCGGGCCCCACCCAGCGCTACCTGGGCACCGAGACAGAGCTGGCCGACTCAGAGCTGCTCCGGCTGCTGGAGAATCACGACGCCAGCCTGGCCGTGCCCGGCGTCCTGGTGAGCGGAGAGATCAAACTGAATACCTGGTTCCAACCCTCGTGGAGGAAGAGGACACTCCTAACCTTGAAGGGTAACCGGTCGCGGTTGGGTCGGGTGCACGTGCTGCTGGGCGTGTCCGTCCAGATCTGCACCGCCCGGAACTCCACCATTGAGCCGGCGCTCTTTGTGTCACTCAACCCGTTCGGTGGGAGTCATTCGGAGAGCTGGGCAATGCCCATCAATCAGGGCGGGTACCCGGACTGGACGAAAATGAGGGTGGAATCTTCCCAGCGCTGCCACAACTGGACCTTAACGCTGGGCAACCGCTGGAGGAGCTTCTTCGAGACGGTGCACCTTTACCTTAGGACACGAGTCCCGAACGGTAACAATTCAGATACATCGCACAACTCCGCCTACATAAAAATACCCAGCATTCACCTGTTCGGGTACCCGGCCCACTTCGACCCGGAGGCCATCCGTGACCTGATCCTGCAGCTGGACTATCCGTACACGCACGGCTCCCGGGACTCGGCTCTCGAGGAGCTGATGGAGATCCAGCACGCCGTGAACCGACTGTCTCCGCCCGGGCCGACGCCCCTGGATCTCTTTTCCTGCCTGCTCAGACAGAGGCTAAAGCTTTCCGCTTCGGACGTGGCGCGGATTATCGTGGCGCTACGGATTTTCCGTGCCAAGTCCCGGTACCACGCTGAGTACGAGACGATAAAACTGTGTAGCTAACGCGCGACGGTACGAAGGCTCTTCGAAAACTTCCTGCACTCATTATAAAGAGTTTAAAGGTACTACCGGATATGGCAAGCAATGCCAATTGTGGCCGCTAGATGGCTCCCATCCAGCCAGCAGCAGCGCGGAGATTCTAATCGAGGTTGTTACGGTTTCACGGCTCCTCGAGTCGAACCGAAAACCTGAAATCTAAAAGTGCCGGAACTCTTTAAAGATTCCTCGTGTGTTTTATATCACAAACTCTTTAATGGATTGTTTGATACAGACGACTGGAACGTTTCTAGACACAATGTTTGTACTGACGTCTAGGGATGTAACGATACCCTCTACCCACAATGCAATACGTTTCGCGATATTCACGATACTTAAGACATATCGTAAAGGAAATAAAGTGTTCGTAAAGACCTTTTATTTATCTAAAGAATAAATGTCATTTTATTCTTGAGGATGTTACAAACCACAGCAAAAAATACTCTATTCATGTTTTTGCGCCCCCTGGTGTTTAAAGTGAATATTTCAAATTAATCTCAAACGGATCACTCTCACGAAAAATGGAAATGCATTTAATATTTAAATGTTACATACTTGCTGTTTTTTTACCAAAAGGGGGCGCTGTGTCTTTCCTGTGTTATTATTCTAACAATAATTGTTTTAATTAAAATTTTACAGAGAAAAAAACCTTTCGTTTGTTACGGTACAAGCGTGCAGGTTGTAAAGTCACGTACTCAAAAGCCACGAGTAAACCAGATTCTTTACTTTCCTTGACTTTTTTTCCTTGACACGAACACGAACGATTCTGCACTTTCGTCTGCGCTGCCGGTTCGAATAAATAAATAAACCGCACGAAGAGTCGAGATGAAAACGTTTGTCGTGTGATGCTTTTCAAGGACGAACAAAACGATCCAGACGAGGAAGTGATTTTGCTCATTGGTATGCGAGATTCTTATTCTTAGATGTCTGTAATTATGCATCTAAAAGCCGTCGTGAACAAAATGCTCGGCGGCTTTTTGTTTTTGTTTTGTTTTTGTATAATTATTCCGTTTCGGGGCTCAAACGTGGACAGAAATCATACGAGGCTTAATCGATGTGTACGAAATGTTTGTTTTGTTTGACGTGAGACGGCGATGGCGTTCTGGATCATGTGACCTGGCCTCTGCAGTCACCTGACCTAAACCCAGGTGAGATGATTAGAGTTAGAAACATCAAAACATAACACACTTAACTTAAATATAAAACACATATATGTTGTTGATCACCTTTCTTTACTACATATTTCCTGTTGCTGTACTTCTTCTAACCCTTTCAGAGAAAGTTGACAGATCTATAACCGCGTCCCCCCCAGCACCCCACCCCCCTCCGTGCGCGGCGGTCGATGTCGACTCTGATGCGTGAAGTGTCAGACACAATGCGCTCGCTCGACATTTAGCGGCTACCTGGAGCGCCGAACATAAAGCCTCTCGGTGATGAAAAAGGCCGAGAGGCGAGACGTTAAAAGCCCGTGAGATCGATGGCGGATCGTTGCCGGCGGAAGCACCACGCGTTTTTGATTTTCCGTCACGACGCGAGTCGCGTTATCGCTTCATGGATTTTTGGAGAATGAGACTGGACGAGCGCGGGAGCAAAGAGAGTTAAACACAGTATTGCAATGTTTAAGGTTTAAAGTTCGATGGGACTCGAACCAGCAACCATCGGTTTAGTTGTGATCACACATGTAACCCATCGTGATCCTGAATTAAAGAACCAAATGGTGGTAACAGACAAATTAATAAATAAATGCTAATAAATATTGAATATACTTATATAACTGACCCCCCTGCGTACAGGAGTCCGAGATCACCAAACTATTGTAAGCTTCTACATCTTCTACCCACCCACCTTTTTTGGGGGGGGACTCGTCCAGGGACAGTGTAGCCTAGTGGGTAGAGCGTTGGGCTGGGAACCCAAAGGTTGGGGGTTCAAATCCAGGCTCTTCTACACTGCTGGGTCCTTGAGCAAGATCCTTAACCCAGTCTGTTCCAGGGGTGCTGTACGTTGGCTGACCCTGAACTCTGACCCCAACTTTCAGACAAGTTGGGATATGCGAAGAGAAACTTTGACTGTACATCTGTATATGTGTAATGACAAATAAAATTGAATTTGAATTAAGCCACTGCACACAGCAAAAGTACTTAACCCAATTAACATTATACATATATACTTTTATTACGTTTACCATTTTCTGAAAGGTTTTAATTTGTTCTATCTCTATTTTCCAGAGACATAAGATTGGCTGATAAAAGACTCGTTCCACACAATGTTATATAAGGTGCTTACGTAGTAATAACTAACATACTACTAAGAACTAACATAAACCATGATGATGTTCCCCACTTGTATGTATCTTCAGATTATCACCTTTATTATCTACTTCTGTTTTTAAATGTTTCATCGACCTTATTTTATACTTTATATTTATAGGAATATACCAATCGAACTCTGTGCTGAGAGATCACGGAATCTCCGACTGTACGTGGGCGAACTTCAGCCGAATCACTTTTACCAACCGGAATCGACTCGCAAGTGTCAACTCTTTATCTATCGTTTATGTGGCCGGAATCGATTCGTTTCAAAGAATCGACACGAAACTCGAAAGGTTCCCGGATGTAAAATACTCGTTCGAGCACGCGAAAGGAAACTACAGCAGAGGCCAAAAGAAACTCATCACACTGACGAGCGATACTTTTCTGTTTAGTCTAGCATATCAACATTTCTAAAAAAAAGTCCTAAAATACACATTTACAGTGTTGAATTAGTCCATTCATAGCGACCATTTGGTAAAGTACTGTATGTAAACATAAGCACCTTCATTTTATAAAAATTTAGCTTACATTGCATCCAGAACTAGCATGTTTTACTCTTGGACTAACGTCAGTTTTGCTTTTATTTGGTCGAGGCCTCGGTTACGCCAGACGGCGACGCAACCCTATTGACACACCGCAGTGTTTGACTTTTTTTTCTCTTTATTTACTGTATAAACAAATCGATCTTGTCTCGTTCGTCTGCCCACAAAACATTTTCCCAAGCCAACGTGTTTATGTGCATTAAGAAGGTTCTTGACAGTTCAGTAAAGATCACCTTGTTAATAACACTGCACACTGTTAAAACGGAGATGTTAAGGGCTCCGGAGATGGCCTTGTTCTCTTTGCCATTCTTGTATTTCAAGATAGAAGCACTCCAGTTTTACCCAGACGGTGTACTTATCTTGACAACTGTGAAAAGGAATCAGGGAAATAAAACTGCGCAGTATTTTGAAGCATTGGTGTTATAAGTCATGTAAGCTTTTTTATCACCAGTGACTCTTATCTAGTCGAAACGAAATAGAATTCCTCAAGTGATTTTGTATGTGTCACATCAAATTCTTGTTCTTCATCTTATTGATCGTCTGTAAAGTTGCGTTTTCCCAACTGACTGACACAAAACTAATCAATCATTATAACTACGGGTCTGTCTTCCCCAACAGACGTTCTGTTTTCATTATCAGTCTCACACATCTGCTTGGGCGTGCTTTATCTCTCACTACACTCGAGTCAGAAAGTACTTTCTCCTTGACTTTCTGCACAT
Source organism: Hoplisoma paleatum (assembly GCA_028565875.1). Classification (NCBI taxonomy): domain Eukaryota; kingdom Metazoa; phylum Chordata; class Actinopteri; order Siluriformes; family Callichthyidae; genus Hoplisoma; species Hoplisoma paleatum. The sequence continues at coordinate 3,101 of JAOTRQ010056863.1, read as the reverse complement.
TCAAATGTCAAATGTCATAAGAATTTGTGTTATTGAATGGTAATAAATGCCATTTACCCCGTTACTAGACATAATCACACATAATGAAGATAATCGGAATGTACTATCTCTGAATGGATCATTTTTGTAGCTTTTGTAGAGAGATTGTTTGGTTCTGACCTCCTTCCCTGAGACCAAAACTTTCTTAAAACATTGTCATTCGGATGCCTTATAAATCATATGGTCAATTTTAGATGGATCTGAAGTTATACCAAGCTTCTTCTAGCTCAGAATTATTAAGGCTACCGTGCTCCAAGGAACTTTTTTTTACAGTGCTTTAATATTGGTTCATCAAAGCCCAAATCTGCCAGTTTTAAACACAAACTCAAAATTCATGTACAAAAAAAATCACATTTACATATCTGTACTTTACAGAATGGCAAGAGTATGATGTACCGGTGAATGTAAACTGTGAAACAGATTTGACAGTAAGATAGACATCACTTACTTGCTAGCCAAAGTAGCCGCAGAAGTAAAGCATCAAGTCTGAAAGATATGTTTTGACAGAATTATGGCCATCGTGGTTTTAAATGTACTTGAACAACCTTCATGCGTTTGCAAGTCAAATCGGCTGGTTTAGAAAACTTTACTGACTCCATGTGAGCTTTTCTTCAATCTAGTTTGTAACAATGAGTTGGAGAGAGGTTTGTAGCTCTAATCCCACATAAATTCAATATTATTGTAGATTAATGGGGGAGCACTTAATTTTAAGCTTTGGTTATGAAACACTGGAAACAAACAGAATATTTAATGATATTTAACTGACTCAAGTATGCTTCTCGTCCCTCATTGATTCAGTATCCCAGTATGCATATCAACTCCCACGCAAACATCGAAGTGGATGGTCATATTAAGTTTTTTATTTGTCTGTTCTGCCTGTCAGAGCATTTGTTTCAGCCTTATAATGGCCAATTCGAAACATTTGCATTCCCTTTATTGTCAGATTACCTTACTTTACCTCGCTGTTAGCACACCCCCATTTGCATCAGGCTTTGCATTTTTATTCCACACATATATTAAAGGCTTCTGCACTCACCTGTCCTGGCTGAACGTGACCAACAAAGGACAAGGGAAAAAATCTGTGCTCTTGTAAATTAATATTATGTACACTAAAATGTGGCCTGATGGCTACTGCAAAAGTCATAAGAGATGCAATGTGTTCATGGGAATCGGTCAAGAGACGAGGGGTGGAGGTTTAAAATTATGGGCTGAATCTAATCACTCACTTTCTGATTGCCTCTGTTATTATACACCAACCATGTGATCGATACTGCACTGCACCTGCTAGTGGGTGGGATATATTCAGCAGCAAGCAAGACAAATGGTAATTTCTTATTCGAGCAGTCAACCCAACAATTTAGCTTATTTCATGAATAACTGAACACAAGACTTTTGCCAATCCAAATAAATAATGTGTTAAAGTCCCATAGGCCAAATTGGCCTGTACAAATATTTGATTTGTATTGAGAGCTTAAAAGGGTCTTAAATTTGTAATATGTAGATAAACGATTATATTATATAATTATAATAATGCACAGTAAATCATTAGGCTTGCTTTCTTCTTGCTTTATTTTTTTATATAGCATTACTAAGAAACACACACAATCTCATTGTACTTTTGCACAATGACAATAACGGTATTTATATTGTTATGTACCCTTGGCAATGCTTGGTCATTCTTGGAAGAGTCAGTGACTAATACAGCTCCAATTAAAGCACACACTTTATTCAAATACCAATCAATGTCATCATACATCAACATATTTGACTTCTGTAGATTGTTCGTAGCCTCTCTCTAACCCGAAAGGCAGAATTATAGCCTGTTGTTGGATTGAATATGGTTAGCAAGTGTGCTGGCGTGGAAAGGCAGCAGAAGGCCAAACCACATGTAGGGAAAGCAGAGCTGGCCACGGTGGCTCGTTCCTCCAGTGTTCCATGCTCATCTTTTTATACAAATAAGCCTCGCTCATCGTTTCTCTCTCTCTCCATTAGAGAGCGGCACATATTTTTGGAAACTTGGGTGCAGACTGCCCTCTGAATATCCACCGAGAACAAAACAGAGTGAGTGAGGAAAGTCATCGTTGCTAGGTAACAGACGAAACACACAACACCACCGACTGCAACGCAGAGCATGATATAATGGAATGAATGAAGCTCATATGAGACGGGGATAATATTGCAGGAATTGCGCAGCTTTTGGGGCAAAAGTGTAATTCCTAGAGACGTTATTTTATTTACTCCAGTGCAAACTTACATCTTACAACTTACTAACATAGGGTTATTATTGAGAGTTTTTGTGCTTATAAATTGCACCTAATCTAACCAAACCTAATTTCTTTCATGTCATCGTTTCTATCCCAAATAACCCTTACTCACTTGCTAACCATATTGCATCTAACAACAGCGTCAGCCATGACCTGGAATGGACACGTCACTACTGAAATACCCTTGAGCAAGGCATCGAATCCTTAACTGATTCCTGGGTGGTGTGGATAGGGCTGCCTACTGCTCAATGCACGTGCGCTCACGCTACCCTTTAGTGTGTATTTACCTTGTTAAGTCTGCTGCATGCAAAAGCACAGTGGTGCAAATGTATTATAAATCTAATCCTAATCATTGTTGACAAAGTTTCCTGTAAACCAGAGAGTCAGAGTGACCCTGAACGGGGTTTCTATGAGACATATGGGCCAGTGGGTTTGTGCCCTTCAGACATATATCTACTAAAACTTTCCCATCATTCCTTAATGCTTTCTTGTTTGTCCAATTCAATAAGTATCTTAGATAGATAGAACTTTATTGATCCCTTTGGGTGGTTCCCTCAGGCAAATTCTCCGCTTTCCACACATTCACAGACTTTGAGGTTCCCTTCAAATCCTTAAAATTACCCGAGCACATTTTAATAGTCCAGTTTTTAGAAATCTAAACACAGGCTTGCTTAGGTGTGGCACAGTTTTGTTCCCAAGGAGATCCCAAGCATTTACTCATAAAGTCCAAAACATTCCTCAAGTAAGGGGAAACTTTTGGACATTTCCTTCAATGCACGTATAATATGTAACACTATA
>JAOTRQ010056844.1:0-14164 GCA_028565875.1 Hoplisoma paleatum | reverse complement strand
AGAGAGAGAGAGAGGGAGAGAGAGAGAGAGAGAGAGAGAGAGAGAGAGAGAGAGATGTATATAACAGTAATATCTATATAAACACCACGTGATGGGGGGTAAACTATGGTAAGACTCGTGACGTCAGGTGATTTAATAGAAGCTACTTTATTAAATCACTTTAGTAAATCAATTAAATGATGGAGCACTGAGCGCGTGCTAGCCGTGTTAGCGCTGTCGAGGTCATGACGTATTTCCGGAAGAGTATTTCCGGCCGCTGTAAGTGTGCACTTGAAACAGGAGTGTGAGGCGGGTGAGTGTGTGAGACAGGAACTGAGTATAATCTTTATTGTAATGTAAAATTATAAAAGTGTGTGTGTGTATAAGTCTCTGGAAGCTCCGGGCTGTAACAGGGACGAATGGCGGCTCCATTAAAACCCGTTAAAGGAATTTTAAAGAATAAACATCCACCCGAGGCGCGTGCTGAAGTGCAGCCGGAGCGCGTGCAGTGCGTGGAGCGCGTGGAGCCCGACGCTTTAACCGAGGACGAGCAACAGTAAGTCCCGGTGAACCTGTCGAGCAGCTCCGGTCTCAAATACCGAACCGAAGTGTTCGAAGTGCACTCGATTCTCCTCACTACTCTACACCACGTAGTGCGCATGCGCAGGGAACATGGAGCGGTTTGGGACTCGTCGCTATCAGAAGCGCTCTGGCTTGTTTATCATCTTGATTTATGTTTATCTCCCTTGTTTGTGTCAGAATCTTACACGTAGTTCAAGTTACACGTTTGTATTAATGTATATAAAGCAGTTAAGGATGGACGAACATAAACAGTGTGTCCAGTAAACAAATGAGTTAGTGAATCATTCCGGCTGCTACCGCTAGGTGTCGCTCAACAGAGTCGCTCGTGAGCTTGGGTATTAACCTGAAATCGTTTTTATGACGGATGCCCTTCCTGACACGTCCATCCATTATCTAGTGTTTACACTGCTTAATAGCATTTAGTGGTGGGACACCGGTGAATACATGAAACACCTGAACGGGTCACCAGTCTGATGCGAGGTGTACACACACACACACACACACACACACACACACACACATCTCTAACCTGACTGCATGTCCAATCCAGATGTTAACCGCTCCATGTGTGTGCTTTCAGGAAGAAGTGTCAGAAGTGGGATGAGATGAACATTCTGGCCACGTATCATCCCGCTGATAAAGATTACGGCCTGATGAAGATCGACGAGCCCAGCACACCCTACAACCGGTGAGTGTTAGCCACGCCCCTTTTATTCACACCCGGTCCTTACAAACAGTGAAGCGCAGTGACGGTGGCACGGAACCGGGAGCCAGAGAGATGGTACGATTCAATTCCACTTTAAACTACAGGGGGCGCTGCTACTGTTTTTTACACACAAAACAAGCATCTAGATTTTTATTCGAATTTGCAACCATTTATTTATTATATTTTAACATCTTTAATCATATTAGATACTCTTATAGAGCTTTTTAAAGTCAGTACAGACAAGGCAAGGGGATACACACATACTTTCTCTCTCTCTCTCTCTCTCTCTTTCACACACACACACACACACACACAGTTCTATATATTTCTGCAGTATCTCCCGAACAAGCTGGAGATGAAACCTGAGCAGGACGTGAGGAACACGGTGTGTTTAACATCTCCAGGAGTGCTAATGTGGCCCAGATCCTCAGCTGTGCTGCAGTGGCGCTCTCTGGTGGCATTTTGAGGTGCTGCACAGTGGAGGAAAGGGATAATATAATACTAATAATGCTCTCTGGTCTGGATCATGAGGAGAACCTGCTGAGGATGAAATAACCGGTCACATGATCACGTCGGAATGTTTTTTGTTTGTTTTCAGGATGGTGGGAGACGAGGAAGATGATGAAGTCCACAGTGATTCAGAAGGGAACCCCGCCCTCACTGTGGAGGATCTCACCCAAAAGTGTGTGTGTGTGTGTGTGTGTGTGTGTGTGTGTGTGTGTGTGTGTGTGTGTGTGTGTGTGTGTGTGTGTGTGTGAGCCGCAGCACTGATCATGTGTATGTTTGTGCAGACTGGCGGTGGCTGAAGGTTCGGGTCCTCGCTGTATGAGGGAGGAAGAGGAGGAGGAGGAGAGCAGTGAGGAAGAGGAGGAGGAGCTCAGTCCAGAGGAGCAAGGTGAGGGGGGGGAGGGGCACACAGGACCGCTCGTCTTACCTCTTCACAGTAAGAAGGTCACAGTCCCGTATGTGAAATGTGTTTAGTGAATAAATCTTCAGTATTAATATTGAATGTGTGTTTGTATGTAGCACTTAATGCTTCTGGTTCTGATCGTGTCTCTTGTGGGTCCCTCAGCCAAGAAGAAACACTTCGAGATGATGAGGAAGATGCACTATAACGAAGGACTGAACATCAAACGAGCGCGGCAGCTGATCGCTAATGAGCTGGACGAGGAAGACGACGAGGATGAGGAGATGAAGGACGACACTGACATGGAGGATATAAACGTCGACCCTCCTCAGGATGGTGATGAATTTTTCATTAGTATTATAACATTCATCCAGAAAATCACAACTCGAACCCTGAACCCTGCTCACACTGGGTACTGGAGATCACAAACATCTAAACCATTTGTGTCCCCACAGATTCGTTAGAATCGTAGTTCTGAAGGAGGATCCGCTGCTCCACATCGCTCTCTTCTGTATTAAACAAGTACTGCAAATCCACGCCCACCCGCTGGTGGCAACCGTGTGTGTGTCGTGTTCCTGTGCTATTCAAACCAGACGTGACAAACCTCCCCCTCTCTTCCACCCCCCGACATCTTCAGATCTTTAACAAGTTCTCCAGAACCGGCCACCGGACCGGCATCCACATTCACCTGCTGACCTGTCTCATAAATCCTGACCAGACCAGATTGTACAGTGAGCGTGAGATGAATTCTTGGAATTTCTGAATTATTAAAAATCTGAGGTACGTGGGTTGAATTTGTTTTCAGCGCTTGAGACTCCAGGTGGGACGTGGTCACGACTCTCCTGAGGTTCTGAGGTAGAACTGCAGGAACTCTTTTTTTTTTTTTTTTCCTCTGGTGGTGGCGCTCTGTTGCACGGCGTGCTTTAATCATCGTGAGCTAAACGCTTCATTCATTTATTATTCTAATCAACTGTATGCTGAGTCTGGATCTTCTCATCGTCCACGATGGACCGCTGGTGGGTCTCCAGATCGGACCTGAACATCCGGAGGACTGATGAACCTGCACGGCTGCGTCCCAAATCACACCTTACTGTACCGAGTGCTTTGAGATGGATGAACCTCTATGCAGGACGATTCAGGAGGCAGCCTGGACGCTTGTGTACGGTGAATAAATGTGCCGGTACTGTAGTGTTGGGGAGAGTGAACCAAAGCAGTTCGAGACGAGAACACGACCCCAGAACGACCTGTATAGGATCTATAACTGAGATCGTGTCTGTTTGGGACGCAGTCGGTTTATTTTTAAGCTCTGATTGTTTCTGCTTTAATTCATTTTGATCCTCGTTTATTATCCCTGTAACGACATCCTGGTCAGGGTCACAGTGGGTCAGAATCACTGGTGCGAGGGAAGGTTTTGTGTTTTAAACCGTTACAAACACGAGAATTATTAACATTTAATGAACATTTGCAGCTGCAGTCAGATTTTATTTCTTTTGTTTACATGATAATTTACTGGTTGGTTGTGGGTCCGAGTGTCTTGATGTTTGGTTTGAAGTGTAGTTGAAGAGAGAGTGTGTGTGTGCGCGTGCGTGTGTGTGCGCGTGTGTGTTCTATGTCATCACAACCTTTTTAGGCTCTGGCACCTTTAATAAGTCACTTCTATTCAAATGAGGTATTTTGCATGTTCTCTACCTTGCAATATGTGGATTCATGATTTATTAAAATATGATTTGAAGATTCTGATTCTTTTGTTCTTCATTTTACTTGCTTTACCTACCAGTGCTTAATCTGATTTAAGGTGACGGGATGCATTGTTTAAATACACTAAACACCTGAACATGTGTTGCAGGGTACAGAAACACACAGGAAATGTCAGTGTCTTTCAGTAGCCTGACTGCAAGTCTTTGGACTGTGGGTACTGGATGAAGCACAGACACGGGGAGAACGTGCAAAATCGACACAGAAAGGCTTGAATCACATAAGTCGGAATTTGGAACGTAATTTTGCATGTTCTTGTGTGGAGCCTGGTAGTAGAAATATCTCATATAAACTAGTTGTGAAGCAGTTAGACGGCTTTATTAACATAATAGTGAATTGTTTGATCCGGGAGAAGCTTCGGTACAAGTCACTCAAATTTCCGGCCATTTTGTTGCACACAAAATCGGTGCGGTTAAGAATGAGGCCACTAGAGGGCGGAATAACAGGCTCCACACATCACTTAATGTTGAGCATTATGTTTAAATCATTTTAATTCATATTATTGCGTTTTAACATTTTAAAATAAAGACTTAGTTTCCTAAAACAACATTTGACATGATATACAACAATATATAATAGTTTACAAATCTAAAAACCATCTGGTCAAAACCGACCCAATGCTGGTTATAACTTGTTAACTAACTCTTGACTAGTACTGAATATTTTTACTCCTGTATAAACCAGCAGGTGTTGAGCAAAACTTTCAGCAGGGTGATTATGAATAAGGTGATATAAGAACATTTCATAAGAACAAATATACAAAACAATAAAATATGTAAAATCATAACAGCGTAAACCTCACAATTCTATTTGATTTGTTTTATTTACTGCAAAAAATACCTCAAGACCAGCTAGTCATCTAGGAATAAAAATACCCAAAACTGGTCAGTCAAGAGTTAGTTAACAAGAAATAACCAACCAGCACCAGGTTATTCGACAATTGATCATTGATTATTTACATTTAAGGTCAATATGAAATAGCCAATCTGTACAAATGTACCTGGGTGGAATATGTAGGGTCACAGTTCTGGTTTCTGTGTGTTGTTGTGTAGTAGTTTGTTGATTTGTACTTTACTGTGTAACCACTGTGGACTCCTCCATCATCACAATTCATCTAATGTCTAAATATAAGTGCAAGTTTTGGAACTTAACTTACTAACTTGTTTATTAAAGCTGTTTGTTTTACAATTTATTTTCCTAGAAATCTTCTTTAGTTTAAACGTGAATTCAGGTTTTAATCTTTAGAATCTTAGTTTACTTTTCATTACCACAGAAACTGATTCTGATTCACTGAATCTACAGTAGATAATAAAACAAATAATTTCTTAGTTAGTCGGTTGTTTTGTATTTATTATATTCCCGTTTACATGCTGCCCACGTGGTCTGAAAACCCGACGAGCACGTGGATGAACGTGCAGCATACGAGGTAAACTACCAGAATACCCGGATGACAATCTTTCATTTGATTTGCCGACGACACGCGTTGATCTGTGGGAAATGTAGTCCACAAACCATGGGGTGGAAATCCAAAAGCGTATAAATATTATAACACTGAAATCACGTTTTTGATGAGGGATTTTTTTATTATATATATATAAATACTTGATTTATATTGATAACTCCAAATGATATGTGTGCTTTTTGCTATAAAAGAACTACATATCCCGTGAGGCTTTGCGGTTTGGCGGTAGTAGCTGAGTTACTCGGAGTGTTAGTAGGAGGGCGCTTCACTCACTGCGCGGCTGCTGCACTGAAACCAGCACGTGTTTAAAGCTCCGCGCACATTTACACACATCGTGTTACACACACACACACGCAGCCATGGTGAAGCTCGCAAAGGTGAGAGAATCTTTTATTATCTTTTATAACTAGTGCACTTTTAAACATGAAATGTAAAAACGTCAGTCGACTCGAGGCGTGTGTATTTAATATCACACGTATGTAAATGTTTTGTGTATTAGAATCTTCAGCTTTTGTTTTTAATAAAGATGATTTGTGTGAGAATTTCTGCGCCACCAGATCGCGACTGAAAATGGAGGCTTCGTGTTGAAAAGACCGGGCTGTGTTCCAAATCCACTCATCTTTAAAACTAAGTGCACTATATTTGGTTCACTCGCGGTTTCTGTAATACCCGGATTAGGGCGCTAGTGTAGGAAGCAAAGCGCGATTTGAAACACAGCCTGAGCGTTTTCTACTGAACTAATCAAAATGGCCGATTTTTCGGCCGCAGTTTTACGAACCATAAAAACACCCAAAACGTCCATTATTGTTGTTTAGATCTGAAACAGAAAGTCGCACAAACGACGCTGAATCTTCACGCATGAAAAACTGCGTGTTACTCGCATCAAACTTAACGCGTGTCGGTAGTCGTTTTCTTTGATTAGCGGCTATGCTAATTTAAACTGGGTTTGTGTATAGCCGTTGTACCGTTAAGCTAACGGTTCGTGTTCGAGCCGCAGTGACGTCATTGGTGCAATTTGTCACTATGCGTGATAATTCTGCACAAATCCTTTAATAAAATGTTAAAATGTTCTCTTTGTTGTAACGCGAGTGTTTTAAACGTAGATCGTCGCCGCGATGATACCGTTAGCTTAGCATGTTAGCTAAAACCACGCTGCTGCACGCGCACACGTGGGTTGGTCCATGTGCGCGACTTTACACACGTGGCCCCTCACACACACACACACACACACACTGCAGCATGTTTAATTTAAGCGGTTTGTAAAAATTCGTTTAAGTTAATGTGAGTTTAGCTGAAACATTTCTGCCACTAAAAGATTTTCTCTTATTTTTATTTTAGTGCTTCGAAAATGAACCACAAGTGCAGGAAAGTTTTTCCACATGTCGATGTGATTCACTAAAATACTTTTTTAATTTCGAGCTTTAGGTTTGTTAATCACAAAATGGTTCAAAATCCTTTCATGATTCTCCACGAGTTCATGTTTAATACATGTTGATTGTTTTAAACAGCAGGGGGCGCTGCTGCTTTTGGCCAATTTTAGTCTCATTCAAAATGTTTTTGGAATTAAACGTTTAAATTAAGTTGCTGTAAAAAGTCAAAGAGAAGATTAAAGTCGTATCGGATTAACGGTTCTACTGATCTGTTCAGACCCCGAAGAAAGAAGTGAAGGCAACACCAGCCAAGAAAAAAGCTCCTCCACCGAAGCAGGTGGAGGAATCCAGTGAGGAGGACAGTGAGGAAGATGATGAGGAAGAAGAGGTGAGTGTTTATAATCATTTAAGCATCTATTTGAATGTTCTGAAGTGTTGAAGTCTAAACCAAAGTCTCCTTCAGGCTCCACCACCCAAAGTCACGGCCAAGAAATCGGCCACGCCCGCCAAAGCCGTGAAGAACGGAAAAGCCACCGCCAAGCAAGAAAGTGAAGAAGATTCAGATGATGATGAAGAATCTGGTACACACCGTTTTTATTAGGTTGTGTTTATGGTGTGTTTTGTTGGTCTTTTAGTGACTTTTTGTTCTTGTGCAGAGGTGGAGATTCCGGCACCCAAAAAGGCCGCTAAAGCTACACCTGCCAAGGGCGCTAAAGGAGCCGCTAAAGCTACACCCGCTAAAGGAGCCAAGGCCACGCCAGCTAAAGCTACACCTGTGAAGAAAGAAGAGTCTGAGGAGGAGGAGGACGATGATGACGACGACGACGACGGTGTGTATTTTGTGTGTGTGTGTGTGTGTGTGTGTGTGTGTGTTTGGTTCCATCAGGGTCACTCACATTACTGCATGTTTGTGTTGAACAGACGATGAATCAGAAGAGGAGGAAGTTCCTCCCCCAAAGAAAGCCACACCCGCTAAACCTGCAGCCAAAGCTGCTCCCGCCAAAGCGGCCGCTAAAGAGGAATCTGAGGAGGAGGAGGATGATGAGGAAGATGATGATGATGGTGTGTTTGTGTAAACGCGATGAAGCTACAGGAACTTAAAACTGAACCTTTGATCTGGATCTGGTTACATAAACTTTACCTCTAGTATAAATGCAATCGCCCCCTAGTGGAGGGAATGATTTTAGTGTGCTGCTTCACGAGTGGTCATAATGAAAGTAGTGATTGAGCATGTTCTCCATTTCTCAGGTTTCAGGTGACACTTTAGTTAAATCAGAATAAGTTTGAATGTGACCCAGAACAATTTATGTAAGATCACTGAAGATGTGAAAGTTAAAGGAGCTTTAAGGTTTTCTGCTCACTAAAGATTTTATCATTTTATTATTAGTGTGTGTGTGTGTGTGTAGGAGATTCTCAGGTGATGTATAAATTTTGGTTTTTCTACACTGTTGCTCTGGATTTACACCACTTACATTTAATATTTAGATGAGGAGGAGGATGAAGAAATGGATACGACTCCTGCACCAGCTAAAAAAGCCGCCGCTGCAAAAGCCGAAGAAGAGGACGACGACGATGATGATGATGAAGACGACGAGGAGGAGGAGGATGAAGGTAAATCTTGTACTGCTTATTTACTACATTAATAAAACTGAATTGAACAGAAATGAAACACCAACATGTGATGCTGCAACACTGCTGGTGTGTGAGAGTGAAACATGTTAGATGCTTCAGACACTCCAAACTTCACTGCTCAGCCTTTTATGGTGAGGGATCTGGACCCTCTGTACCCCCCTGGTGGGTGTTGGTATCAGTGTCGTGTTGATGTCCTGTTAGGGGTCTGAATGGGTTTGGTTCTGATCATGTTTGGTCTTTCTGATGGTTCAGTTCTCCTGGTGCACACGTGATGATCATTTTGGGACTTAATGCTGAGATTCTTTGATGTTTCGTTTGATCTGATGTGCCCGCTGTACCCGCTGAGAGCTGCCGCTGGATGTCTATGTTTGTAGTAACGTTCTTCATTTCTTCAGCTCCTGTAACACCCGGGAAGAGGAAAGCTGATGGGAAGGAGAAAGGAACGCCACCCACCAAGAAAGCTAAAGCGGACGGTGAAGGTACGACGACGCCCCTCAATCAGGATCCCAAATGTTCTGGTTCTAACCCTGTGAGAACGTTTAAGGCCACGCGTGATGAGCACTCGACCTGAATAACCGTGTGGTTCCTCAAGATAGTCAAGTACTGATGTGGCTGTTCTAACACTAACGAGAACGTTTCTTACAAACTTCCATCATCCCAGTAACATTTTAAGCTTTTTATGCACAAAGATCTCAACATGTTACAAGTTAAAACTAGTAATCACAAGGTTTCTGGTTCCCGTCCCATTACTGCAGGTTTTTTTTCTTGTGTTCCAGCTTTCAGTCTCTTCATGGGGAATTTGAACTCTGAGAATACTTACGAGGAAATTAAGGAAGCTGCTTCCAAGTTCTTCAAGAAGGAGAGTTTAGATATTCAGGACGTCCGACTCGGAGGCTCCAAGTACGTCTCAGCATCTCTCCAGACACCCTCGACGTCTTCCCAGAGCTCCTGAATGTCTAAACACTTTCTTTATTTTGTAGGAAGTTCGGTTATGTGGATTTCAGTTGTGAGGAAGATCTACAGAAAGCTCTGGCTCTAAACGGCAAGAAGTTTCTGGGTCTGCCCATCAAACTGGACCGAGCCAAGAGCAAAGAGGACTCTCAGGAGAGCAAAAAAGGTGAAGCTGAAACCCTCCTGATCTCCTCCAGATCAGCAGATCTGATGAAACCTGTTGGTCCTGAATCCACTCTGTGGGGGTTTTAAAGAGATGGTCAAGTTCTGATCTGCTCGGGGTCCAGATCGGTTTTATTTAGTCAGACGTCACCTGATGGCTTTTTGTTCTTGTCCTCAGAGAGAGACGCCCGGACTCTGTTTGTGAAGAACCTCCCGTACTCCATCACACAGGACGACCTGAAGGAGATCTTCGACCAGGCGATTGATATCCGGCTCCCCATGGGTCAGAACGGTTCCAGCAGAGGGTGAGTTAGTGGACCACGTCTATATCGGTCGGGGCAGTAAAGGTTAAAGGCCTCGCTCAAGAGCCCATCAGCAGCGATTTTACACTACAAAGTTTATAAATAGCGCCCCCATCAGTCAGTATGGCTACTCGTGGTTGAGCCTTGGATTTGAATTCGATCTCATTTTACTGCAGTCCTGCTCCAGGTGTGCGCCCTCTGCTGGCTGTTCAATATGACTAGTCTGATTGGTTTTGCTTCTCTGGGACAGAATTGCGTATCTGGAGTTTAAGACTGAAGCCATCGCTGAGAAGATGCTGGAGGAGACGCAGGGGTCAGATGTTCAGGGCAGATCCATCATGGTGGATTTCACCGGCGCCAAGAGCCGACAGGGTGGTGGCGCTAAAGGATCCAGTGAGTTGAACCTCTTACAACTTTGTGTTTGTATGAAGTGTGTGTGAGGTGTGTGTGTGATTCCTTCTCATTTTGTCTCTGCAGCGACTGGATCTGCTAAAGTTCTGGTGGTGAATAATTTAGCGTTCAGCGCTACTGAAGATTCTTTACAGAGTGTGTTTGAGAAAGCCACCGCCATCAGGATACCTCAGAATAACGGACGACCAAAGGGGTCAGAGACACTTACCCAAATACCAAACTCTTCATGTGGCACTGCAGCCCAGGGAAGCGTGATTAGTGTTCACCTCCGTGCGCTGTGCGGGTCTCTACAGCTGTTTTCTCAATTTGGGCTGTTTTGTTTGCAGTTACGCGTTCGTGGAGTTTGAAAGCACAGAAGATGCCAAGGAGGCGCTAGAGAGCTGTAATAACATCGACATCGAGGGCCGATCAGTCAGACTGGAGTACAGCCAGGGCAGAGACGGTGGTGGACGAGGGTCAGGTCTGTACAGCGCCCCCGAGTGGAATTTCTTTTCTTTTCCTTTCAGACTGAAGCCTCTGGTTTTAAAAGTCCTAAATCTCACCCAAACACAACCTGTACTTCTATTGTACTCTAATTATGTTCTGTATCACACACTCACCGTGTGTGTGTGGGGGGGGGTTAAAATGTATTTAAATCATTGATTACAAGTAATTTTATTCAGTTTAAATTTTATTTGTCGTTCTGATTGGTCTGTTGGGTGTTTCTTTTCTTCTGTAGGTCCCACGAAGACGCTGTTTGTTAAAGGTCTGTCTGATGAAACGACCGATGAGTCCCTGAGAGACTCATTCGACGGCGCCGTCGCTGCTCGAGTCGCCATGGATAAAGAAACTGGATCCAGTAAAGGGTAAAATAACGAACACACTTTCACACACACACACACGGGTTTACATGCATACACACACACCAGACTTCTCTTGAGCTCCTGTCCGTCTGCTCGGTGGCGGTCGTGGATTCGCACGAGAAGAAGATTCACACTCACATTCACTACGAGATTCTCCTGCAGATCAGGAGTCGCTCATGTCTGATGTGAGACAGACGTCTGTCCGGATCAACACATCAGCACAAACCTCTTAATATACACACACACACATTCTGAATGTCATTCTTACATCCCCACTTGTATGGAAGTCGAAGGGTCAGAGCGCTATAATTGTATCAGCCATCACCTGGCGCCCCCTGGAGGGTCTCGCTGGAGGATCTGATGATGTACAGCTGGGATTTGACCCCGTGATCTTCTGGTGGATAACCGGAAGCTCTACACACACTTGTGTACACCAGCACAATCCAGAACGTTGTGTAGTAAAACAAACCCCCTGTTGAACCAGTCAGTGGTGACGACGGCAGGAAAAACGTCCAGAAACTTCCGTCATTTGATATCAGTTTATCATTTTATATCGTTGAGTTTTTTTTTTAATAATTCGTGGCATTAAGCATAAAGAACTGGTTTCAGCGAGAAGGTTCCGGGTTCGACTTAATTGGTAGTAAATCTTTTGTGTATGTGGGCATGTTCTCCCTGGGTTTGTGGTTTTCTGCCAGACGCTCCACTTACTGCTCCTCACACCTCTGTGTGTGACTGTAATGGACTGTTGGAGTAGATGTGAGAGATTCATGAGCTTCTGTCTCGTGCAGGTACGGTTTCGTGGACTTTGATAACGAGGACGACTGCAAGGCGGCTAAAGAAGCGATGGACGACGGCGAGATCGACGGGAACAGAGTCACACTGGACTTCGCCAAGCCGAAAGGTGAGGGAGGCCGGGGGGGCGGCCGCGGAGGCTTCGGCGGCGGGAGAGGAGGACGAGGAGGATTCGGAGGTCGAGGAGGAGGATTCGGAGGTCGAGGTGGTGGATTCAGAGGAGGAAGAGGAGGCTTCGGAGGTAGAGGAGGAGGACGAGGAGGAGGATTCAGAGGTGAGCTCTGTTCATTATGCATTCTTATTTACCTGGGTACGCTCTACAAAGTACATCGCCCCACAAGGGGGAGCACTACAGCCGTCAGAACTGTGTAGTGCACACTTGTAGTTAAGGTCGTTCCTCTCTGTAGACGATCAAAAATAAATCAGAAGCACCGACATCTGCACTCATTTGTTCAATATCGATCAAAAAAATCTACAACCACAGAACCCTCAAACTCCCTCTAGTGTTGTGGGGGTGAATTACATTGCGGAGTCATGATCACAACACACAAAATGTTTTTTTTCCCTCCCACAGTCCAAAGACATTCAGTCAGGTTAATTTGAGCTACAGAACTGGTTCTGTGTTTATTTAGTGACCTGTTGTGTATCGACACACTGCTGGTAACTGGACTTGAGTTTCCTCCTGGTTTCAGGTTGTAATGCTTGTTTGTTCCACAGGGGGTCGCGGTGGAGGATTCGGTGGTGGAGGACCAAGACCTCAGGGCAAAAAGATCAAGTTTGATGATTAATTTTTTTTATACTTCCTGTCTGAACGGACTGTTTGTGTACGAATGTTATTGGACATTCCGGCGTGGCGTCAGTGGAGCGTCACATCTGCTCAAAAGCTCCCGAAATGTCCCTCATCCAGACGTCCTCCATGTTCTCCTCCTCAGGTGTGTGTGAGGAGCGGGGGAGGAGAAGATTGGAATGTGAATAATGCTGTTGGGTTTAGTTTTTATTTTCTTTTGTTTAAATCTCTGTAACTGAATCTTCTGATTCCTTTTATGTTCACTTTGTTTTTTTGGTGCCTGTTTTATCGTGACTGTACAAAGTTTGTTCTGATCAAACGATTAAACACACCCAAACTGTTTTGGGGCCTTTTTGAACTGAAGTGTGTGTGATGGTTTCTGGATTCTCTCGGACTGCATCTGCTGCTTTACTGTTGGGAATCTGAAATGTTTTTGAATAAAACAAATTTCTGAAGTGATTCTTTATGTTCATGATGCTGCACGTGTGTGTGTGTTCGTGTGTGTTCACTGATGAAACACTCCGGGATACAAATCCAGATGTACAATAACTGAACATCCTGCTGGGGCTTATTATTATTATTATTAGTGATGTACTTTGTGTGAGACAGGTAAACACATGCTGTATTACTGCCCCCAGGTGGTGGGGAGGTTAAATAATATCACAGATGAAACTAAGATTTGCTGGAACAGGAACTTTTATTTACTGAAAATGTAACGAAACAGCAGCAGAAAGTCACATTGACCTCTGTGTGACCTCAGTATGACCTCTGCTGTGGCAGCATGTTTGAGTTGAAACTTGTGGAGTTTCAGAAGAGCTACGAGTCTCCAAATAAGTTCAGTATTTATTTAGTAAACAGCTGTAATACATCTGTAACACCCCCCCAATGTGATAATAATCCCTATTTATCCAGGCAGTAAGAAATCTTCTGCTGCTCTGTAACAGTGGATTGAGTGATTATAGAAGGTGCTCAGGGGTGGGGGCGGGGGGGCGTTCCGTTATGCTGACGGCCCGCAGGCCGGCTGTGATCAGTGAAGATGTAACGACTCACAAAGAATCGATTCACTTGAGGCATGATTTGAATCAGTGAATCATTTAAGATGTTCGTTGTTAAGGTACTAAACTAGAATTCAGAAGGTTGCGGGTGTAAATTCTCACCCCTATCAGGATGGTGATGGTGCTGTTGGGCCCTAGGACACGACCCTAAATCTTCAGTAACTCAGACTGTTACAGTAATGTAAGACCATCCATCATCTAGTGTTTCCAGATGTGTAATCCCACCTGGTAATTACACAAAACACCTGAACAGGTCACCGGTCTTTTGAAGAGTACAGACACACAGGACAATTTCAGTATCTCCAAAGATTGCAAGTCTTTGAACTGTGTGAGGAAACAGGAGTGACCGACTGAGGACACGTCGAGCCCGAGTAATATATATAAGTCCCTGGACCCCTGAGCAGCAGAATGTCTGGGGCGGGGCGGGGGGGGGGAGGGGGGGGGCGGGGGGATTTGTGCTCGTCCAATC
>JAOTRQ010056833.1:0-14167 GCA_028565875.1 Hoplisoma paleatum | reverse complement strand
TATACTTTTGCTTTTTTTATTTTAATACAGCAAACAAACGAAGGAAATAAAAACGTGCTAACGCGACTATGCCTTTGTATTACGTTAACATGTTATCATATTATCATATTATTTAACTAGAACATAATATTGATTATCCCAACACTACTGCTGTTCTTTATGGCCTAGTATTAGGTCACAACATGATTAAACTCAATAAAGATTGGCTTTAGCTCAACTCAATTAATTGGCTTTAGCTGTGTTATGGTCTATAAACTCTACTAAGAGATGGAAGTGTTCAAGGCGACGTTATAAAGCACGGCTTTATAACTACAAAAGCTAAAGAGAAAACCTTGCACATAGAAATGCCAAACATTTGGAAGAGCAGAAAACCCATCCGACTCTGAGGAGAAGCCTGAAATCTTATCAATAGACCTTGAGGAAGGACAGCAATGTTATCAGGACAACAAAAACATGCTTCTGCAAAGGACTGACAAGACAACTTGATGAAAGCTGGGATTTAAGAGAAAAAAAAGCAGAGAACACAACAGAAAGGAAGAATACAAAAACACGGCCAGGAATATAACCGAACAAAAGCTGAGAATTCGGGATGTAATGATACACTCTCCTCGGCATGGACGGAATTTAGATTTCAGAGGTGGAGGTGGGGAGGGGCTCCTAACGTTTTGAGCAAACGTTTTCACTATGATGTTAGTAGAACGTTCTATAAATGTTACGTGACTTTAATAAAACTGTAACCACATTAGTCTGAAATGTTTATTTATGTGTAACATATGAACGTTTTTTTTACTTTTTCTGAACTAAAGAATAAATAAAAACTGCGCACAAGAACATTGAAGGAACGTTCCATGTTTAACCTTCTAATAAAACATTTCCCCAGCCAAAATGGAACATTCCGGAGATTTTCAATGCTCTTAGAATATCCTAATGCAATGTTCTTAAAATCTTAAATTCGGTTTAGGTCATGAAAAAAAAACTTAAGAAAGAAAACTGGACAAAAGAATGTTCCCACAAGCTTCCTAAAAATTTATATTTTGGTTGTGAGAATGTTACACAACCTAAAGCTCATTTAATTTAGGATTTTAGAAACGCTATAGTGGAACATTCCTTTAAAAGTTCTAATTTGGTTGTGAAACTGTTTTACTAGAACATTCCTTTAATGTTATTCTGCCCAGTTATTTTTAAATAATTAGTTTACAAAAGTTTGGAGAATTTTCAATGATACAATGATACAAATAATGTTAAATAAACTTTTAAGATGAACTTTGTTACAACATACTCAAGGTCACATATAGAACGTTCTACTAATGTTATATGGTAATTATTTTGTAATAACGTTCGCTCATAACCTTAAAAGAACTTTACATAATGTAGTTAAGGTTTCCTGTTAAGCTGGACTGGTTTCAATGAATGAACCATCTTAGGCAGTTATATGGAAAAAAAAAGATTTATTTTATTTGAAAGAAAAGTGAACGTAGATGAATTTGACCCAACAACCACAGAAGGTTTAAATATTATCATTTCAACGTACTAACCAAACACACATACACACTGTTAATAGTGGTGGGAATATCAATCCAAATATCAATAGTATTGATTCCAAAGTTGTCATTGATATTGATAAATATGAATGTAATAAGATTGATATTTTAGTTGTTTGTTTCTCTACAGCACTGCAACAGTTTTAATTTGTTGTAATAATTGTTAATACTTGTTAAAATGTTAATACTACTGCTGTTTTCTACACTGATGCTACTCAATAAGATAAATATCATTAAAATGTTTCTGTACTTATGTATAGTCACAATTAACTAAAAATAATATTATTATATTTGAATTATTTACATACAACTGCAATATCGTCACTTTTGGGCCACCAAGTGATGCCCCCTTAACCCTTTTAATGTTTAGACAGTATCAATATTGTAAGTCACTTTGAATAAAACAGTCCACTAAGCATTTTCATTGTAAATGTAATATTGTAAGCTCTGACATTTTTTTCTTGTCATAAGAGCGCCACCTGTCTGGGACCCCCCTGGGAAGCCAGTGTCATCGTCCACATGCCCTACACTACAGCAAGATTACCCAGAAATTTTGCAGCATCGCTTAGCACTACTGTTTACAACGAGATAGAAGGTGAAAAGAGCCAATCACACGTTAGCAAGAAACAGCAGAACCAATGGATGAGTCGAAAAAGAAACAGGTTATAAATAATGTCACTGCTTTATTTAAACAAGGAAATGTATTTGTAATTTTCTTAAATTTACATCTGATATCTGATGTAGATAATAAAAACGCCTTCCAGCATTTCTGAACTGTTGCCTACATGAACCCAAGTTCATCTTTACTATAGAAGCATTTTAGCTCTCATTTAAAACCAGTCACAGGTGAACAGACGTCAAACAAAACAAAAGAAAAGCAAAATGTGGATGTTTGGAGACCAACTGAAGTGCACATATTTTATCACTATGGTAACTGTGATGCCAAGGCTAGAGACTGAAAGTTCTACAAATGGTGCATACACTTACCTAATACGACAAGACTGTGGATGAAATGTATTTGCAAGTAAACCTAAACTCTCTCTGATTGCACCAACATTTCACCACTAACGGTCTCTACCTGTTTGAAATGCGAGCACTCGTTCAGTCGTAGTCCTGCCGTGAGTACGTGCTTCAGCACTTCCTGCCATTCAATTTACTGAATGGGATATTTTAAGTCTTCAGTGCTGCAATGCTCTGAATGCACCTGTGTTATTTTCATACTCTGGGGCAAAGTAAACGCTTCAGTTCCAGAGCTTTTGTTGGAAACCTTTGAGAATTCTGCTTAACGCTAGTGCGTCTACACAGACGTCACACGACCACTTTTTATGCAAATATTCAAGCGACACACGAGATGATAAAGGTAAGTCTGAGACTCGCCAAAGAACACAAGACAGACACACGAACAGATGCGTTTAAGCCCCTATCCTTTCTCTTTCTCTCCTCCCGTCGCTGTATAAGCGCCCTTTGGCTGACATGTAAAGTAATTGTGTTTTATGTGGCCTCCAGGTGAAGCCAAACTATACTCCTGCAGTGAGGTTGTAAGCCCTGCAAACAAGGTTTTGCTCACAGCAGGAAATTAGTGGACAAGCTAAGCCAATTGTGCTTTGCAGAAGTGGGTTGAGTCTGTTTGAGTTCTAAGAGCTTTATCGATTTCGGTCATCTCCCTGGTAGCTGCCTGTGGATATTTTACCTCAGTCAACTCTACTTACCATGACTGTGCGCGTGACTCTAGTGGTACGGTGATCATTAGCCGGCTATGCTTAATCTAAAAGCTTCATGTTTTTAAACACCAATTACAAAATAATTCTATCAGCTATTGTAATTGGGCAACTTGTAAGACACATGGTTTGTCCCGCACCTGCTGGAATTGGTAATGAACCCAATTAGCAGGATGCTTTGACCAAGATTGAATAATACTGTCGCTAAATGCCACATACCATGTAGTAAATGAACATTAAAGAGTGGTGGCCAAAATGACCGAAAGACAAAATACAAAAAAAGTATGATTTATCATATTTATTGGTTGGCATTTTAACAAAGCAAAGAAAGTATCTATACAAAATGCCAACAGCATTGTTTTAAATACTCACTGAGAAATGAACCTAATTAGCAGGATGCTTCAATCAAGGTTGAACAATATTACTGCTAAATGCCACATAACAAAAATAAGTGGTGGCCAAAATATGTGCCTGAAAATTACACATAGAACATCATTCCATTTTTTGGCCAGTAGTCTTGTCTAATACTAATACTAGTACTAATACTACTGGAGTATCAATTGAAAGGTTGACAATTCAAAATCCGGTTCTGACATGGAGCCAATGGAGGGTCCTAAATATAAAGGATTATTGCCGGATTGCCCTTCCAGACACCAACTTCTTATTTATCCAAGCCTGCGACTAGCATTACAGTGCACTGGTTATGTATCTTAATGACTGAGAACAATTCTGTCTTTCCAGTTAACTAGTGTACATGCAAACAGCACAGAAAGAAGAAGAATGCTTTTATTTGTTGTTACACACACATAGATGTACAGTACAATGAAATCCTTTCTTCACTAGAGCGGACATGATTAAGGGTCTTGGCTCAATGACCCAACAGGACACAGACCACTCGTCTAGGGGTTTGAACCCAAGTCCTTCAATAGCAAATGAAAAGCACAAAAGCTTTGGCAGTGAAGTTGATTGGAAATAAGAAAGGATTGTGCGAACTAAATATTGTATAGTTCTTTCTTGAACTTATCTTTTTAATCTTTCGTTAGGCATTCTTGGTGTGTGTGTGTGTGTGTGTGTGTGTGTGTGTGTGTGTGTGTGTGTGTGTGTGTTGGGGATGCCAAGCATTTACATAACAAGGGTTTGCTGATCACCCCTTGCAGGTTAGCAGAAATATTAAAATCTCAGCAATTCCCTGATTAAAAATCAAACACCTGCAAACTAATCTACACGTTTTTTTATTTGCTGGTTTACACTGTGTGCTGAAATTAACAATTACCAATATTTATAATATAATATAACTCATTGTAATAACTCGTTAAAATGTATTTGCTGGTAGGTTGGTTATGTACATTTTGAGGCAGGTAGATACTTTTGCAAAACATGCAGACAGGTTAATTGGAGATACAGAAATTGTTGTGTGTGTGATGTGTGTGTGTGCTTGTCTCTATACCCTGCAACAGACTGGTGACCTGTTCAGGTGTTTAATGTATTTGCCCAGTGTGTCCCAACGTGCCTCTAAACAGCACTTAAGCAATTCTAAAACTAGATAATGGATGGATGGATTTTCGCCAAACTCCCTCTCTAACACAGACCTTTGAATTAAATCTCCTAGACTAGACGAAACACGTGTGGATCGGCTCAGTGTACAGAGAGACACACCCTGATCAATGCATTCTTCCCAGCCTACAATCCTGTCTGGCTTAATAACGCACCTCTATATGAAAAACAGACCAATATTTGTTCACGTCTAGCCGTCTGACAAAGCTGACAAATATTCAATATGATGTATTCCAGATCCCAGCACTGGTGTGTCAGCTTGTTAAAACAAACAAAAAAAATAGATTTAACCCCCCCCCCCCCCCCCCCCCCCCCCCCCCCCCCACACACACACACACTCTTTAGATGCCAAATGAAAACTTGTTTAGATGTATTATATACAAAGCAGACAATGTAAGTACTACAATAGCAATAAAGTGTTCCATTATTTTGTTGGATCTGTACTAATGTTATTGAGTTCTTACCACGGAAGCAAATGCTAAAGCTTTAAATGAACAATATTAGCCCCCGACCTCTGAATAAATCTCATTTTAATGATAAATCTGGAAACGCCACATCAATAAATATTAATACATAGGTTAAATATTAATGCATTCATTAATAAATGATCTCTTATTAACTCTCCCGCACTGTAATAAATTAGAACTGGATTTTTGCATATATGAATCCCACCAAAGACGTCATGATTTTTATTAAATGTAATGGGTAGAAAAACTCCTCTCTCTCTCATCCAAGGATTGTTAGTTCTTTTTTAAATCTTGTCAAGTCCGGTGAGAGTGAACAGAATCTATATTGTATGAGTGTCAGTCATGCATAACATTCCGTCTAACTTGATGACTGCTTAGTAGTCGTACTTAACATTCTTTGCAAGTGAATGACTTCTTTATTCACGATTTCATTTCCTTTTTAAAGACACAAAAAGGATGAGCAGTTTCTACGAGGAAGAAACGAATACAGAATAAAATGCACTATCCGATATAAAGCAGCACCTAATAGCAGGCTGGATATGTTAGCAACAAGAGTACATTTTAATCTCCGAGTTGATATGTGGGAAGCAGGGAAATGGGCGAGTGTTTGGATTTGAGACAGTTTGACAAGGGCCAAACGGTGATGTGTCAGAGCGTGCTCAAAACTGCAGCTCTTGTGGGGTTTTCCCGGTCTGCAATGGTCACTATCTATGGCATTATTTCTAAGAAAGGAAATCATGGAGAGCCAAGGTTTTTTATATATATGTATATGTGGGGAACAAAAACAACAGACGAGCTGCTGTAGCTCAGATTGCTTAACAATTAATGCATCGTAGCATCAGTGCATCATAGTTTAAGTCATCAGATGGATCCAGAACGCAACGTTATAAAGGTGATCAGGATGTTCTGCTTGATCTATGTCAGTCTGAATACAGTCTATGTACCTTCTGTAACGTCTGCCATTTAATGTATATAACATTTTTTTTATTCTTCGATTACAGCTTGTGATCTGCATCATTTATTTCACATATTATTATTTTTTTCATTCTCAAGAGCTTCGATTGAGACGTTACACTGATCTATCCGCACATACATTGCTGACTTTGTCGACTTACAAAAACAGTGTTTGTTTCTTCGTACTTCATATCCTTCATTATACCATTAGCCTGATCTTATTGATTAGTTAATTTCCCACTTACTATTTACTTGGGCTTGTTATTATTCAATAGTTCATTTTATGCACAAAATAAACAAGCCGTTCGTCGTCGGTTCATTTCTGTGAGCCGTGTAGAGTAATGACTCACTCAGGTCGTACATGTGGTCTGCATTCGAAATCAGTCGACCAGCCGACTCATGTATTGACTTTAGGCAGAACAACCTTGAAGGACACAAATGGCCTTGCAAATAAAAATAAATACTAGGGGAGTGTGTTTAGTAATAATTATGACCCAGATAGATAATAACTCAACGGAATATCACTGGTGCATTAGGACTTATCCCAAGGTAACATAGGATCAAAGTTATAGCAAGAGATGGTAAAGTGGCGCAGTATTACTGAACAAAGTTTTAACATTTAAAAAAATAAAATACCACTAGACAGGTTGGGAAACTGGCTAGAACTTTTCTACATTGGTATAAATCTTTTTTGGAAGACGGGAGTTATTTTGTCAGTATGGGCAGCTTTGAATCTGGTGGTTTTGACATGTGGCATGCTCCAAGGGTCAGTTCTCGGACCTCTAAAATTTCTCCATATGCTACCAACATTGTTTTTCATAATTGTGCAGACGACTAACAGATATATCGAATATCGAATGTCGATATATCAAAACTTTTTCCAGTTAAATAAGAATAAAACCAAGTTGTTGTGTCTGGCAGCAACGAGAAGAGAATATGTGTTAGTGAAGAGCTAAACTCGCCAGTTTTAAAAAAAACAAAGACTTAACCAAAGAATAGTCCTAGTCCAGATGACACTTTGATTAGCCATATCAAAAGCATCACTAAAACAGTTGTACGTTATTGTTCAACCTATATTATTATTATTAATATTATTATTATTTTTCCCCACATGCATCAAGGAGCATTGACTGCTCATGACCGTCCAACAATTTATCATTGTTGCTTCCCTTTAGATTGACCACTGCAGATTGGGAACACCCCAAAAGAGCTGCAGTTACGTAGATGCTCTAACCCTAGTATCTCGGACGCGAAGACATCACACGCCGTATCCATTTGCTGCTTCATTGTCACGCCACTTCTAGAAAGCCACAAATCATTTACCCTTAACATTCTAAACATGTTTTCAAACAGAGATATGATGTGACCGAGTACTTCACTTTCCTTCTCTGGAACTGCTTTTTTATTTATTATCATTGCTTGGAGATGACATTATCTTTATATAGGTGTTAGAAGACAACCGATCTCTATATTTGAGAGAAGCAATCTCAGTTTTAATTAAGCGGAACAGCCCGATTTTCTCTCTTCCTGGCTTGCTAGTAAAAATGCACACCTTCATTTTTTTTTTCTAATAAATATCTCGAACCCTGTGCTGCACTTTACTGATCTGTCAGAACTAGAATGTGGAAGTGAAGGAATGAAAGCCCACTTCGGTTCTGCTATTCCTACTACAGAATAAGACAGTTGAGTACATCAATAAAGTAGTTTGTTCTCTTAAAAATCCTGTTTGACTGCCACAATAGACGAATCGAAAGGATTTTTGGCAGCCAATAATTTTATAGATTATTTGTCAGACAGGTTTAAAGAAACAACACTTATGAATGTTATACACACTCTGTTAACATCAAATGTCTAAAAAAATAACTAGAAAGATCTGTATTCTAGATCTTATATTTATACATATTATTTACTAAAATGGAGATGGATGTAATAATGCCTAATTAATCATTCATTTCTTTATGATCATTGTGCTGGAGACATCAAATTTGGAACTGAATGTAATAATTTGAATCGATATGACATAACCGGGTCAATGTTTAGAGGCAAATATGTTAGTTGATAGTGCCCAGGTAAAGAAGAGGAATTTCCCAGTCTTAACTCCCTAGCTTTAAACTTGGGAAGGTTATATCTTAGTTACTATGATAAATTAGGAGGATTGTCAAGAAGGGAATCCAGGGGTGTGTGTGTGGGGGGGTAATTAATTACTAATAATGTTAATTTTTTTTGTAAAATCATTCTTTATTTCGTGACCTGGTGGTTAGAGAACCTGGTCTTCTGATTCTATCGAACCGTTTCCAATTCCATGAGCAACTCTTAGCTGGTGCCAGAGAGGACATGGCTGGGGCCGCCCACCACTCTGAGCACATGCTGTCTGTAAAAAGTGTGTTTCACGGCATAAATTGGCTAAAATAAACTTGGCAGGTGGACCAAATTTGGGTTGGTTTGTAACAAAATTTCTAAACCATACAACCATAAACATAATGTCGTACATCACTGTTTGGGATTCCTCAAAGCAAAGGTGATTTAGCTTGGTAATTTCTGTGTGATAAACTGCAGTGGTCGTGTACAGACTGAGGTTTAGAGGCTGTTGTTGAGGTTTCTTGGGTCTCTTGGAAATGGCTTGATGAGTTTTCAGGTTTGGATCGATATGTCACCTGCTGCAGACCATCTGTAAAGCGCATTTGCTGCATTTGCTCAAGTAGCCTATGTGCTGACCAGATGCCTTTCATCACAAGGCCAAAGAAAGGGGGAAGGCAGAAAAGAAATAAGTAGCCGAATAGCAGCTTGGATCGTATTTGAAAACTACCTGTATTCTGCAATCAATGTAGTATCAGCAATTTTAAATTACACTATTACTGCTATGCAGTAGGTTTACTTATTTTTTCTCTAGAATAGTCCTTATTTATCTCATAAACGCTGCAAATATTACAACTTTTGGAAATAGTAAGCAGTATTTTTAAACTCTAAAGGTTACGTCTTACTTCTTTAACAGAAGGTGGTGTTTTGAATTCAATGTATGTTTGAAAATTGCGAAGGACGACGATCCAAGACTTCCTCTCCCTTTTCACATCTTTGTTTTGTGATGTGACAATAAAAGTGATTTGATTTTGATTTCATGTGTTCAGTGCAATTAAGAAAAGCTTCTTTTTTATATACCTGTTTAGGATTTACTCAAATCCGTGCTGTGAAACACATTGGCACACACTAGAGGGCAGACATGAGCACACGATTGTTGCTTTGATTCTCAGAATCAATCTCTATCCTTGTTGTATTTCATTAAAACATAACAAAAATTTCGCAAATAATGAAGCAAGTGTTGCCGGATTGAGTAATTTTTCTCTAAATTAAGGATTTTGTTGCTAATTGGTGGGAGAAAAACAGTTTAGCAAGTGGACCAAATTTGGACTGGATTGTAATCAATGGCTCAAAATATGAATAGAAAATGACGGCTTTTAAAAGATCTGAAATATAAATAAGCCAAACTTCTCTCACCACATCCAACCCAGTGTCAAAGGTTAAACTGAATTATTGTTGCATAGTTATTATTTCTAGTCCAAAAAACACAACTGCTACGCCCATCAATATAATCATTCCCATGTTAGATGCCAACGACATGCAAGCAAGAATAATTGATCCTTCATAATCAATGATCTGTACATTTTAATATATTAAATATATTGCATGAGATGGTGATTTAACTGCTTTATTAAAAAAAATACGAAACATTATCTTGTTAACATAAAAAGTTAAATTACAGGTAGTAATGTCTACTTTTAAAACAATACAAATTTCAAATTTTATTTGTCATTACACATATACAGATGTACAGTACAACAAATTGTTTCCCTTCGAATATCCCAACTTGTCTGGAAGTTGGGGGCCAGAGCGCTGGATCAGCCGCAATATGGCGCCCCCTGGATCAGACAGGTTTAAGGGTCTCGCTCAAGGACCCATCAGTGGTTGTGTAGCAGAGCCTGGACTTGAACCCCCAACCTTTGGGTTCCCAGCCCAACGCTCTACCCACTAGGCTACACTGTCCCTACACTGTTCTGGCAGAAATAATCGGCTGATGGAAGCAGCAGACAAAATTGGCCTTCAAATTATCATATTAAACAGAGGACTGGGACTGTGTAAGGAACGTGCCAAAACATGAAGTTTGAGCTTCTCCTTTTGCATGGATTAAGGTGTCAATTCCAGCTGTGGCTAAGAACTGCGACTGGTCTAATTCTGCATTAGATGGAAAGGGTGGCATTTTCTGTGGCAAGTTTTCAGTCTGAATACATGAGTCGTTCGATTATTCTGAATATATGAGTCAATCGACTTTGTCAACAGGGTTTGACAGGCTCAATCGATGGAAACAATGTATAGGAAGAGGTGGCCAACTAAATGATTCCGCCATCTTCGAAGTGACACATTCATCATTGGGTCGACTAAAAGAGATTTTTCGCCTCCACATGTACAATAGCTGTTAAACGTCTGTCATATGTTATCTCGTTTGCCTTTTGTATGTTTCACTTAACAATGAAAACTCTACAGAGATCTTGGAAATACAACACGATTTGTTTTATTTGAATTTTTTTGTTTGTGACCTGTTAGCTAGTAGATGGTGGTAAGCATTACTGATGTGCTGTTTCGAAGTGGCTGGAATAAAATGCGGTTGGTGCGGTAGCCGTAATCGTTATTATCACCTTCGGATCTGATCAGTATTCTGTTGGTGTTTGTGCAAATTATCTTAAGGTCAGTGTTTGCAGAAAGTAATTAGTGTCCATTAAGTGATGTGTATTTTTACTGCTGGTGATCTGTACTCAACTGGGCATAAAATTGATTGCCATTGTCGATAAGCGGCAGAAGAGCTGAAATATTTCATTACTGTCCAGTGAAGCAGCTACTATGTGTGAGTGCAAATAAATGAGGAAAGTGTGTGATGCCCTGCTCAGAATTTAATCCCACTATAAGCTACAAGCTTAAAAACTCAATATGACGAGTAGAGGGCAGTTTCTAAAGCTAAGAATCACTTCTAACATCACACCAAGGGGCAAAATAAAGCAGATTGGACTAAATTGAAAACAATATGGGACCCCTGCTGTACTGTCCCGCTGATTGTTCTTTAAAACGTTACATTTCTGGACTAAATATTCTGCGGGTTGCTGGTTCAAACCCCATTGCCACTGCCATCCCTGTTGGGCTCTTAAACAAAACCTTATTCCTAGAACACTAACTTTAAAACTAACTTTCCCCCCTCCTTAAATCCTGTCACCTAGGTCCAAAACAGAAGAGGCTCAGAACAGGCACACCAGCACCGAAACGCTATGAAACTTTCCACTGTTGACTGACTGGGCTAGCGGGCATAATTAACTAACAGGCATAATTAACAGTGGCTACCACGTCTGCTAGACCAGGACGACCCGGCCATATGCGATTGGGGTATTCATCAGCGGTGCAAGTACCATGATTAGTGGAAAAGATGCTAGTGTAAGGTGTATGGCTGAGAAAATGAGGGATGTGCACATCTCTTGAGGAGACCGGCTGCAGATGGCAAGGTGCAAGTCTGTCAATCTCTGTTTTCTGTAGTGTGTTGTGAAACCTGTATTATGATTCCTTTTATTAATTTATATTGATTAATTAGCTGCTTTTTCCAATTCTCAATCGAAAAGGGACTGAGAAGCTGCACAATGGATATTCTGATTTCAGGTTTCAGAAGTGCATTTACATACTCTTGTTTTTTTTAGAAAATGCAGACACAGATGCTTTTGTCGGAATAGGCAAAGTTTAGTAAGAAGTCTTCTAAAAGTCAGATAGAGGTCATTGTTTTAATATGTTTTAATGTCTAAATCATTTGAGCAACATATAGTACCTGTGTCTGGTATTTTATATATTTTTTCTCTCTGGGTCTTTATTATTATTCTCATCCATACTGCTTTAACATCCATATCAATAATTCATATTTGAGTTGTGCTGGTGGTTGTTCAGGTAACACATTCAGTGGTCTGTCAGAAGGATGGCAGCTTTAATCTCTGAACCCCCAAGAGGAATATTGATAACACGCTGGAATAAGCATGACAGCTACATAGCTTCTCCCATTAGACACGTTCATTCATTTCTTTGACTAATAGCTTTGACTAGGAGCGCTGCTTAATGAAAGAGCTAAGAAAGAATCTGGTCGATCAGCCCTCAGGTAACATGTTGGTGGTAAAAATAAACACAATATTGACACAAAAGTATTTGGATGCTATCCACATTTTCCTTTGCAAAGCCAAATGGAAGTGAAGGCTTATCACAAGACTTACATCTCATATGTCTGTGCGTAACTAATAAATTAGACGGCCGATATGTTTGTACTGTCTTATACTGAAAAAAAAGTGCCTTGTCAGAATAGTTCCTAGCAGTTAAAGTACTTGACTGTTAGTCATTAGTTCAAGTCTCATATCTGCCAGGTAGCTACTGTTGGGCCCTTGAGCAATGCAGCAATAGCACAGAAAGCCTTATCCTGCTTCAAAGACAGGGACAGGAGCACAAGATATAAAACAATATAAAGTTAATTATTATATAATAATTAATTATTTATTTCTCTCACGGCCAAAGTCGATACGTTACAGCAATCCGGGGCTTTCTGTGCGGAGTTGGCGTGTTCTCACTATGTCTGAATGAGTTTCCTCCCACAGTCCAAAGAGATGCACTGTCCAAAGACATGCATTGAAGATATTGAAATTGTCTTGTGTGTGCAACATGAGTTCTGGGGATTTAATCTTGATCCTGAACCATTTCCCATCTCGTAGACGTTTATAATTTGTTTAGTCTGTTAGATGATATTTTAATTTCAGTGTTGTGTAGTTTAAAATGTGTTTTCTTGTTATGTATTTGAGCACAGGTTCCACCTAGTGAGAATTGTATGTCATTGCGTCCTGTGATAATTATCATGTTTATACAGTGGAGAAAGCCCTCCACTGATTCAGTACAATCAACGTCTAAAAGAATGACCTTATAAATCAATTGTTTTAGCTGAAAGAAGACGATAAACATTTGCACTGGAGCTTTTATGTCCTTTTATGCCGATCAGCCAGAAAGCATTTAGTCAGCATTTTCTTTGCCAGCTCAGTTGAGTCTGCTTCTTACACAGGCCAGAGGGCTTTCTCCACACCATTGTGCAGTAATGTTATGCCTCTCTGAGGTACAACATTGGTTATTACTGACAGAATAAAGCTTGGAAATAATTGTGTTGCTATATTGCATTTGGTCTTCAAACAGCTGGTGTAAGCACTGAGGATGAATAAACATTTTTGCAGAACAGCATTCCAGCTGCTACACTTATCTTTGTTAAGGCACACTAGCAGTCCTAAAATGAAAACTGACGATATAATAAATACAGATGAAGTCCGACTTATGTAACTGATCTCTACTTCATTTCAGTCTTGGAAATCCAAATATTTCTGCAAATATTTCGATAGGCTTTTTGTAAGAATTAGTTTAAGACAGATAATACCAAGTCAACAAAACTTGTTTCTTTAGAAAGTGGTATTTATGAAATTCTGCTGACTTAAAAGTGTTCCGTAAAAGTGCCGTGTTTACAGATTCCTCTAAATTAATGTTCGTTTGTATTCTTTTGAATTATTTACTGTGGTCAATTTTGTCAGTGAGCACAACTAATCCAATTAAGAGAACAAAATCATTGGAGCATGAAACAGAACATGGGCGTGGGTTGGGTACATGAGTAGAAACATGTCCCAACAAATATTTAGCATTTAGTTTTTTTAGCAAAAATATGAATTTATTACTACTACATTATATCTAAAGCAGGGGTCACCAACCTTTTTGAAGCTGCGGGCTACTTTTGGGGTACCAACTAATGCGGCGGGCGGCCAGTTTGATACACACTTGTGACGTCACAATAATAATTATATAATTAATTATAATTAATAATTATATATTGTAACGT
>JAOTRQ010056825.1:0-14168 GCA_028565875.1 Hoplisoma paleatum | reverse complement strand
ATTAAGTACAAATTATCCAAATATATAATATACAAATAACTAAACAAATTAAATGACTGTCTCTGATGACAGCTACAATTACATTCTTCAGATTAGCATCGGGTAGCTGGGCTAGTAAACTACTTACATGTTTGAAGTAGCATGTTGGTGGTGGTGAATGATGTTTTCCTGATCATTCTGTAAATAATCCTCTTTGTGTTTTTATTCTTTTCAAAATGATCCCATATTTTAGATCTTTTCACACTTGGAATACGTTACTGTCACGTTTTGTTCTTGTGGTGTTTAATAGCAGTTGGGTGTGCATTACCGCCACCTACTGGTCCTTCGACTAGTCGACCAATGGAATTTGACCGACTAGTAATTTTTTCGGTCGACCAACGAATAATCGATTAATTGCGGTCAGCCCTAGTAAAAACACGACATCCTTATGTCCTAATAATGAGATCCTTATGTCCAGGGCTGGACTGGGGCAAAAAATCGGCCCTGGCTTTTTTGGCCCTTCATAATTAGCGAAGCACAACCGACTTGTAATTTATGTATGTGGGGTTACAGATGGTTACAGTGCACTAGGGAAAAAACCTAAATTTATTCAAAAAATACTCGTTAAAGTAATTTGGATTCAATCCTAGCATTATTATATCACAATCACAAATAATATTCTTACAGTGTTGATATCTAACACACTAAATACCAAATATCAACTTTAAAAATTGCCATGACAATCCACATCATCATAATAAATATAAGAAGTTTAGTGCCAATTGTTAGCTCCATTTTTAAAACAATTTTTGTCTGCTCTGTATAGTTCAATTAAAAATAGATTTTTTAATTTTATTGAAATCATCTCTAATATGTTATTTCTGATTTTCTCTTATATAACAGCTCAATTTTGTCTCTTCAGGTTTCCTCATTTAAACAGTTATAACATGTATTTGTATCAGGTTACAAACAGTTCTGATTTATGAATTCATGAAACACAACTTTTTCTTAAAAGCATTTGATACTGGTTTACTCTTATTTAGAGTGGGCATACCGTTTGCTAATTTTACTTTTATACTTTTTTCACGTACTTTACTCATGCCTGAATTGCAAAGCTTTTACTAATCATTTATCAGTATTAAAATCTTTCACTTGTTTGAGTGCTTTTTAAAACATGTTGAACCACAACATAGAGGAAACACATTTAAACGATTGTAGCCTGGGGTAGGCTTGGTTTGGTTTTGGTAGTTGGTGAGGACTACTCTAGCTGAGCGAGGAAATTCGGGCAGAATGTATGGTCACCCTAGGGTCCGTAGAGCTAATTGTGCAGCGCTGGCAATATATATGGCCACCCTAGGGTCCTTAGAGCTAATCGGACAGCTATGCTAGGGGGCGACGGTGTTTGAGCATGGAGCTGAATTTGATGCACTGTTTTCAGGTATGTAGTATCTTCTAATGCAGTTCTATGTAATATGTAGCTCATAATCTTTGTTTTATTGTGCAATAGAGCTCTTAGCTGCGGGACCTGTCCTACTGAGCCAGAGTGACCCTTGTTGTTAACTCATAATGGTATGAAATGTATTGATGATTTTTATAAATACATATTAGTTTTCCTTGTATGAATATGGTGTATGATGTACTTTTCTGTCGGATATGTTTTTAGACTGATCCAGCGACTGGGTTGCTGGCTGCTTTTCTCTGCTTTTCTTTTTTTTTCTTTTGTTGTTTTATGCTTGTTTATATATATTTTTCTCTTTTTTATACTTTAAGTTATTTCTTTGGAGACCAGTACCCAATGCTGCTTTTAACTCAGTTTGCTGTTTTTAATTTGGGTTTTAGCTTTTATTCGTGAATTCTATTTACTCTTGGGGGTTGGGGTACCTATTGGAGGGATCTGTCGGGTGGTATTCACTAATGCGGTTTGGTGCAGTGCAAAGTAGTGTGTGTTGGTGTTATGAATGTGAGCTCACGTATGTAACGGTATCCCTAAAAAAAGGCCAGATGCTCATAATTTTAAGTGTGAAATCAGTTTAAAGCTACCTGCCAACTGACAGTGGTACTTTGGTTTTATGTGATGGTGTATTAATTAATAAATCTTTTTGTAATTGTGCAAAATCTTGTTTGACGAGTTTCTCTTACAGAGCTCCCCTTCGCTCTAGGAATAAACCAAGGGGTGGCATTGTCGGACATTAGGTGTATAGGTCAGCGTCACATCTGGAATAGCACTTGTACCCAGTATCATGTATGGCATCTATATCCCAGCTCTCCACTCTTAACCAGTGTTTCTCTTGGTAGACTAGGTAAACCGTTCTCTTGGTAAGGCCATAGCTTCACAAAGCTTCTCTTATCACTCATATGCAGATAATCTTCATTTTACTTAACTACAGTTAAGTATTTTTCCTGAAGTCTAAGCTCACATCTCATCATGTCTCACCACTGATGTCAAGACATCTAAATATAATACACAACAAGGTAGAGCTGCTATTAATATCTGGAGACCATTCTCCAAACCAGGAACTAGTCATTACTCTTGATTGCTCCCAAATCTGAACATCTGAGAATGTTAGACTTTTTTGTGTTGTACTGGGCCAACTGGCACTTGCTTCTCACGTGACCAACATGACAAGATTGTGCAGGTTTCTCAATTACAACATCAAGAGAATTAATTTCATTGTTTGTCTGAACTTCTGTCGGTACTTCCAGATTCTACACTTTCTGATAATTTCCATGTGAGAAGCAAAGTATGCACATGCTCAGAAAGTTCACAGCCACGTATAGAACAGTGGTGACACATGACACTTCACCTGAATTTTACACAGACAGAAATATCATTTATGTCAGGATGCTGTTTATAGACTTTAGATCAGCTTTTAATATCATCATTCTACTACATTGACGGCTCCTCTACCAGATTCCTTAGTATTTACCTTATAAAGAACCTTACCTGGAGCCTCAACACTAGTTGACACCATGTATGCATGACAACAGTGGCAAGAAATGTTTATACATCTGATCACCAACAGTAGAAACCTGGTGGAAATGTGAGTTGGTTCTCTAAAGAAATGTTTTTTTTTTTTTTTTTTAAAGAAACAAACATTCAAGAACTAGTGATCTTTTATACTTATCCATATTGAGTATTTAGAATCATAAAGAATTTATCCACCATCCTTATCATACTTATGCTTATTACTGTCCATTATTATTAAGTAGCCAGCCACCACAGAGCTAAAATATCATTGCTGCCAGGCTAGTGTCACCTTCCCGAATCTCCAATACCATATCCGTATTTGTCCATTATCTTAGAACATGCTGCAGATATTTTCACTCAGCAAAAATTATTTTATTAAGGATACCATCTAATCACCTACAAGTGAAACCCAGCAAGACTGTAGTAATGCATATTACAAGAGAGTAGTCTCCAAATCAAAATGCCAAGACCAAACCAACAGCATATACACAAAATCTCAGTGTTGTCCAGCATAGCCCTTAGTATTGTCTTTCTCTGCTCATGTAAATATTAATAAAAATGCAAGGTTTTCAGGCATCGCTCACCACGGTCCTCCGCCCAGAGTGCAAAAAAGACAGACCTTAAGGCTATTCTTAATAATTCCACAAACTATTCAAATTCGAATCTAATCTCTTCTAGTCTAATCAATACTAAAAACTAATCTTAAAGCTCTTTAAGCCATCTGGAAGAGATGAGTTTTTTCATTGTGATTGTCTTAATCAAGCTTCTGTAACTAATCTGTATTTATTTGTTTTTATCCTGCTCTTAGTTCCTATTTTATTTTACCTAATTCAGCTGCTATTGCTTTTATTTTCTATTTTAATTTGCTTTACTTAGCTGCTATTCTTAAATACGCACTGCCCGAGCTATGTATCATGGATTTTTTTTGGATGTAAGGTGACCTTGAGTGTCTTGAAAGGCGCCGGCAAATAAAATGTATTATTATTATTATTAGTCTAGCTTTTAAGCTTTTGCAGACCAAACCCAAATGACGTGACAGGCCTGATTTGGCTTTGAGGTACACACGTGTGGTTTAGGGTGTTAAACCTAATGTGACTTTCCACAGTGTAGGTCAATTAATTAAAAGCGATGATTAAATGTATTTAGTTTAAGCTCTGCAGTTTTGTGCTAAAATAAAGATCTTCAAACCTTTAAAAAATTTAAGCATGAATATTATTTGTTTATATTCTATATATAGGTGTGGATTGTTTGAAGTGATCACAATGTCACTTCTGTTTCTTTACTTACACTGTTGTCACATTATAACGACTACAAACTAATATGCAGAGTAATCACCACAGACTGGGAGTGACTCAGTAAGGTCCTGGTAGTCACGGCTTTATCACACAGCCAATGGAGGTGGCGTGGGGGAGGGTTTGTAGAGTTACACAATTATGACCATTGTGGTGGTCCCTCATGTGCTCCATTGATTTCCAGTTTGGGGAATTTGGGAGACATGGTAAAACTTGACTTTCTTTGTGAGCTACTTGTGTCAACCCTAGAAAAGTGATCGTAATAATGTGACTTGACAGTGTACATTCGGAGTAAATGAAGCTAAGTGAAAGATATTCATCCTCCAACGTTTTCTGTGTGCAATCCAAACAAATTTCTAGCTTCTGTGCACGTTGACTTGTTTCTTAGACTTTGGACCGCTCTATCTTACAGATTGTGATCCTGGTGGTTGATAGTACAGATCGGGAACGTTTAACACTTACTAAAGAGGAGCTTCATCGAATGCTTGCACACGAGGTGAGTAGCAAAGAGAAAGTACTGTCTAAAGTACAGCACAATCTATTTGGTCTTCTGTACATTCTATATTCCATCTTTCACAGGATCTGCAGAACGCGTCAGTCCTAGTGTTGGCTAATAAGCAGGACATGAAGAACAGCATGTCACCAGCTGAGATTTCCCACAGTCTTACGCTCAGTTCTCTCACAGCACATTCCTGGCATGTCCAAGCCTGCTGTGCACTCACTGGCGAGGGGTGTGTGTCGGTCGTTCATTCATTCTCTGTTGTTAATCAGACGTGGCAGAAGTATGCACGCTCCAGTAGCTTGATAGAATAAGTACTTGATAGAATAAGTAAAAGTTAAAGTATGTATAACATTTTGTACTGATGTAGAAGTACATTACATCACTGTGATTTTTTTTTTCCTGTTTCTTTAGTTTACTGGCGAGTCTGGACTGGATGCGATCTCGGGTTTTAGCGAACTAAGCATGCTGTGCTATTCACCAAAACCTTTCAGAGCCAGTTGTGTACCAGATGTGCCTTCATCCTTGTCCAGAGTTGGAGTTGGTGCCTATTCGGAATTTTAACTCAACAGACTAAAATCACCACGTGCTCTGGCATTTGGCACAGTGACTCAAAACTAGTCTGTGAAGAAATCCACATGTGCGCGTGTGTGTGTGTGTGTGTTATCTCTTTATCAGAGGTCTATATTAATTACGTTACCAGGAGATTGTGTTATCTGGGCCGTGGGAGATCTGCCCAAACTAAAATGTGTTTTTGCTCCGACGCACTACAGACTTTTACTTCAGTAAGAGTAAGGATTACTGTACGCACAACCTGTGAGTGTTAGGTTCCAAATGTATACTGAAGACGCTGCTCAGTTTTTAAGCTATTGAAGCATTACATTATTTTTATTTACTGTTATTTATTTATGATTAATAGATTGTGCTTTTACAATGTTTTTGCTTTTTATAGCTAATATGTCAGAATTTAAGAACACTGTAAACTATCCAATACATGGAAAAAAGCAAACAATGTTCCTTTTTTTTTTCCAAAAAGCCATACATTCTGTACTGGGGACAGGTAAACACAGTGGGGTGGTCTAGCTGGTATCTATACACCCTTCAGAATTTTGTGTGTGGCATCTGGATTTGTGTTGGAGTTCGGTTTTGTAGTTGTAAATCAATTTTTTTAGATTGTTCTATTTGAAAAAGTGGTAAGTAGGTAAGCTTGTAAGTTCAAGAATATGCCAATTCATGTCCAGGAGCCAGACATGGCACAGTGGCTTTGTGAATAGCATTGTCACCTTACAGCAAGAAGGTCCAAGTTTGATTCCAAAGCAGGATGGTCTTTGTACTTTCTCTCTTTGTGTCAGAGTCTGTTTTCTTCAAAAGTTCTGAATTTCCCTGACAACATTTAACAGGGTTAATTGGAGACACTGTATTGTACAATGGGATTCGAACTACTAAAATACATAAACCAGTGCATTGTGGTGCCGTTCTCTAAGATAGATACATGGCAAAGGACGTGTCAGTTAGGGCATCTGGTGCATAATCCATGTCAGTAATCGACGACTTCAAATCATGTGCGAAACAAAGACGAAACAAAATGGAGAACATTTGAATTTCTTATCAACTAGTTCTTATGCAACGTGTATGAGCAACAGTGATTTAGAATAGTAAGGTGGCAGCCTTAGACTAACTTTTTGTGCTTAGGTTGCTCCACAGCGACATCTGGTGGGGACAGCCCGTATTGCCCCTTAATGTGTGGACAGTACATTATATTAAGGAAAGTATTTTAGATAGTATGGCCGGTTAAACAGACACGTTAGACTTTGACTAACACTTTTAAAAATGTGGGACTAAAATTAGACCCACATGGTTTTTTTGAGGGGGCACCCGGATTTGAACCGGGGACCTCTTGATCTGCAGTCAAATGCTCTACCACTGAGCTATACCCCCACACAAGAAGGAGGGTGTATTGCTTTTTAGTTGAGTTTGGAATGTAAAAACTAGTCGTGAAGCACTGCAGCTCTACATCCCTTGGCTAATATGAATTTCACCAGTAAATCATTTTCCTACAATTGTTGTTTATGGGGCATCCAGACCTGAACCACTATATGAATTTCCCCACTGTGTGACCAATAAAGGATTATCTAATCTTATCTGCAGTCAAATAACCAACAATAAGGACTTCTTTTATTAGTTCTCTACACAAATATCTTATAAGAAATAATAGCAAATCAATTTAAAAATCGACCAATTATTACAAATAAACAAAACAAAAAAAATATCTACCATACTACACATTTGACTTGTTTGATTAGGATTTTAAAGTTTTACAATTTGGTTACATTCATGC
Source organism: Hoplisoma paleatum (assembly GCA_028565875.1). Lineage (NCBI taxonomy): Eukaryota > Metazoa > Chordata > Actinopteri > Siluriformes > Callichthyidae > Hoplisoma > Hoplisoma paleatum. The sequence continues at coordinate 7,092 of JAOTRQ010056825.1, read as the reverse complement.
CAGATACACGGTTCTTAATCAGTACACATCAAATACAGTCATAGACATCTTCAGTCCACTTTATTAGCATGTTTTTGGACTTAAAATGAATCCATGCAGATGCTGGGAGAACATACAAAAAAATGAACCAAACTACATGGGGAAACCTTCTGGAAATAAATCTTGATCAGCAGTCTGAGCTATACCACCGCCACTAAAAATATTTGTTACCGAATTATTAAAAAAGTGCCACTCCAAAACAAGGACGAGCATTTAATACCAGTTCTGATTGATCTTCTAATTATACTTTTGCTGTTAACATTTCAGAACAGCAAGTTATGCACTGTACTGAAACACTGAACAGTTGGAAGTGCAAAAGTTTAGAGGTCACCTTGGGTTCACTTGTAAAGCTCGGAGTGCATTTTAAGGTTCATCCTGAATTTGAATCTGAAAGCCAAATATGCCTGACATTTTGTGATTAGTAAATTTGATAACCCAATCACATACATTCTGATTCTAAGAGTCAACAGGTCACGACTTAAGTGCCCTTGATTAGCCTTTAACTGCTGCCCCGTAATAAGTGACTAGGGTTGCCCAACTCACCGTGCACTGCTGCCCCCTAGAGTATGGAGATGTGAGTTTCATTGCACGGATTTGGTTAAATAAAGAATAATTCCAATGTGTTTTCAAAATTCTACAGTAATGCACATACTGAGTATTGTTGAGTATTTTCGCCCTCTTGGTGTGCCTGTATAACGTGTAAACCAGGTTTAACTTTAATGAACTGCGTGATTAAGTTTACTACGATGTCGCATGTAAATCTAATCAAATGAGCTATCGTGTCTTGTCGAAGAAAGCGCGTTCCCGAGTCAGGTTTTCTTTACGCGGGATCGCGCACCGCAGAACAAACTGCTCTCGTGCTCGCGCTTTCCGCGCACGTCTGCTCGTTTGGTGACAGACAGCGGTGCAAAACATCAACAGCCACCGCCTGTACTGGACTTACTGAAGGAATAATACATCCGCGGTTCTTGTTTTAATCAACGACTCTCTGTTTAAAGTATTTTTGATTGTATTTGGACGCGCCAAGAGTCAAAATGAATCCGTTGTGTGGTCGGTGTAACCGAGTCGTGTATCCCACGGAAAAAGTGAACTGCCTCGACAAGGTAAGCTAACCAAGATGTTGAGTGTTAATGGTGTGTGTGTAACGGTTTCTCACAATAGACACGATTTTAAAAGATTTTAATGAAAACTGTTTTGGGGGTTCTGTTTTGGTCGGAACGGAAGTGGAACGAACCACCTAGCTAGCGACGTGAGGCTAGTTACATTGATGGATAACGTTAGCTAGCTACGGTGGAACGCTACTATTTGACTGCGTTTGCGGCACTTTTTAAGAAACGTAGACTTTGTACACGTGTTATCACGAAGATAATTCCAGCTTTTTTTTTACTGAGGAAGAATTTACAAAACTGTTTGGTTTGACATGTTAAATATTAGCTAAACGGAGAGTGATGGGCGGGGGCGCGCCTGCCCGCGCGTGCGCGCGCGCGCGGCCTTCCTTCTCTAAAGAGGAGAAACAATCTTACGTGTCATTCCGTCTCCTCCATCCAACTCACTATAAAACCATTTAAAAAAAAAACAACTATTCAATTTAGTCTATACATTGGTGTCGGTTTCGCTACACAGCAACAAATAATAAAAGATAAATAAAATAGCAACAGATAAATAAAAGATATATTAGAATTGTTATCTGTTCTTTTCTGATTACATGCACTTGATAATTTAGAATACCTTTTTCCACCATAGTACTTCTACACACACACACACACACACACACACACGAAATATTCCTCCACATTGACCTTAATCCGTGTAGTGACACTAGGGAGCAGCAACGAGCACATGGGCCTGCCACAACGGGCATCCCTAGCCACAGCGCCCGGGGAACAGTTAGGGGTTCTGTCTCTTGCTCAAGCTACAGCTGCCCCTCTTTAATAAAGCTTTAATATATTAACATTTAATGAGGACTCTTGAGGTTTTTCCGGGCGACCTCACAGTGGTGACCCCTGGTCTACGATGTTTAGGGTGTTAATGTATTTAAACAAGGAAGGTTAAACTTCACTTATTTAGTATTCTTCGTCCGTGCTGTAATGATGAACCTGTACTACAATCTTCTTTCCTGCCGTTGAACCCTGTAAAGTTTAGTCGTATAGTGCTTTTTACAATAAACATTGTCACAAAGCAGTTTACAGAGTGGTTGAGCACCAAGTTTCTTGTTGATCAAGGAGTAAGCCAAGGGTGACTGTGGAAAGGAAAATTTCCCTAAATCATAACATTTAGAAGATCCAGACTCAACAGGGGTTCTTGGGTAGACTGGAGAATATTTAACAAACTTTAACAAAATTATATTTACTAAAGATTAGTTATAACTCGTTCTAGCTCTGTAAACATAAATTAGAGCTCTTTATTATAACTAATATAATGAAACCGCTCATCCTGGTTTAATGTATTAAAACAACAATCTACGAAGACCATTTGGTGTTTATTAATCTTCATAAGAACTGCATTAATCTATCTTCAGCTAAGTTTGTTTTATACAGTAATGGTATTAGATTTGAACTAAAGTACAGAAGTAAGGAGTATTCGTGAAGAGTGAATATTGATTGAAGTTTGGTGTTCGTTGCTCATTACTTTAATACATTATACGACGTAACTACCGGTAAGTCTTTTTCACATTCAGCTTTTTATACTCTCCTGCCATTATAAAATAACTCTGATAAAGACAATGGCAGGAAATGATAGCATCAGCAACAATAATAGCTGCACTGCTCTGCTTTGTTACTCAAATCACAAACAGCATTTAAAAAGAAGAATAAAAAACACTTGGCTGTGAGAACTGAAAATAGGGGGAATGAAGAGTTGGACATTTCTAAATTCAGTAAATATGAGTTTCAGAGGTCTTTTCTCTTAAACTATTATTGAATGGTCAAATATCAAATGAAATTTAAAAGAAGGTTATGTTTTACTAACCATCTTGATTGTATTTTGTAAATGTAAACTTATTTAAAATTGACTTTTGCCACAATAAAGTGAAGTGCTTACAGATTAAGGGTTAAAATGTATCACAAGGTGTCTTGAGTTGGTATGAAAAGAGGATCCACCCAAGGCTTAGTCTTTTCCAGATGGGTTGTGACTCATTAGCTTATTCCAGTCTTAATCAAGAAATGTAACCTGACGCTCAGTTATGCAAAGCCAAAGACAAACATCAATCCTATGCAAAAACGATCGGCGTATTCACTGGGCCAGATCCCATTTCAGGCAAACCAAAAGTCCGTGGAGACATCTGCTGTGGTCAGGTGATTTCACGTTTCATCTAGTTTTTTTTTATATCAAGCACGATGTATGAATGTATAAATCTCAAGTTTCGACAGACATCAAGTTTTTATAATTATCTATGATTTCAAAACACAATTAGGATTTTTACAACAAGTAAAACTACTACAAATAGTTTTCCATTTTCATCATTTTTTCATTTTACTTAAAGATTTAATAAACAATTTAGATAATTAAGCACATTTTGCAATCTAGATATGTTTTTGTACATATTTCTGACTGCTGGCTTATGTACATTTACTAATTCTAGTAAATTAATTCCATGTTTCTAACACCCATGTAGAGCTGTGGAATTTTCCTGCTAGCACGCATGGCAGCTTGGCACCATGCTAGCCTAGGTTGTACTAGGATGTAGAAACCACTACATTTTAGTGTCTGTCCCAAGCCCGGATAAATAGGAGGGTGCCATCAGGAAGGGCATTTGGTAAATCCATAAAAAAACATGCCTAATCAATAATACAGATCACAGTCTGTTGTAGCGACTTCTAATCGGAGCATTAATTCCAGCGAATTCCATGCTCTTTCATTTTCATTTTTACATACCACATATAGTAAACTTTTACGGCATGTCTTGAATGTTTAGCATTCATTCACTTTATTCTCAAAAGGGCATTGTGGAAATATCAACACCTACTGTGGCCATTTCATTTGTTCCTGCACTCAGAGAGTTGCTTACCTACTCGATTGCTGTCAAGTTTAGCAAATGTTAGTTCTACCACTATCGTGGAGAACTGATTTTATTAAAAAGAACAAATCAATTTGACAAAAATATCAATCAACGTGGTATTACACATATATCGTGTTAAATCAGTGTAGAACAAGACAGAGCTACAGTATGCCCCAAAAAGAGTCTGTCAATCTCGGGCTTTTGTGCTAATGTGTGTAATGGAAAAATCGATTTTAAAAATCAATTACTGGGCTGGACAGAGTTGCATTGGGCGTACTAGTCATGATTGTCCGGATTGGTGAGCACTTAAGCAAAAAGCATATTTACATTTACCTCGGTAGACACTTAAATCCAGAATAAGGGCTAAAACACAAGCTAAGCGATTAAGTGTTTACATCCTTGCTTAGGTGACTGATGAGATAGTACAGCCAGAACTTTCAATTTTAAGACCAGCAGTCCAGAAGCTTGATTTCTGTTCTGCAGTTGTTATTCTGTTTTATCGAATATGTCAGTTGACACTCTTGGAATCCTTTCTGAAGAGTGTGCATGTGTTACAGAGCAACTTACTCACTTCAGGGACTTTGTTAATTACCCTAGTTTTAACCACTTTCAAAACAAAACATTATAAGTAGAAGCGCATCCACGAATTGTAAACATTATTTTGGGTATTTCTGTGCATTTTACACACTGCAGAATTGGTCAGCATTTAACTTATGTGCAGTGAAACGCACACTAGTGAACACTCACTAGGGGTCAGTAGTGAGCACTCGTTTGAGCAGTTAAGGCTGATTTATACTTCTGCATTGACTCGTCGCAAGACGACGCTGTCGAGGTCATATCCGCCGCACAGTAATTCACCGATAACAACGTCAGAGGGCTAAAAGGGTTTTGTCGCATATGTGTTTGGATTTTTAGCTGATGATTTTTTTGAATAACGAATGCTTGTACAAATGTTGGATTGTAAACAAAACATTGTAAACATCAAGGCACTGGCATATGCAGAGAGCTAATACTTTAACTAGAAGCGCGCTCACATTGTCTTGATAGGTATTGAGCGGTCACTCGTGATACGCATTGCTACTTGCTCCTTGTGGTCAGAATATTTCTACATGTGCTTGTTATTATGGATGTGTGTGTTGGGCTACACAGAGGCTCTACGGAGAGTCTTATGTGACCTAAACGCTCAGCGTCACACTAATATCAAAGTATAAATCAGCCTTTAGGAGTTATGTGCCCTGCTAAAGGGCACTTCAGTCGCTTATGCTGGCTGTTCTGTTATTATGGCTTATTGACACACGCACACGTAAAAAAGTACATCTTTTGGTGTAAACTTGTATATTTTATTGTATTCTGCAAGAAATATATACTTTCAGACATCTTTACTGAGAACTTAATCTCTGGAACACAAACACACTTCACACTTTTAAACATTGCTCAAGGAGCACTTAAAGGCATCTTAAAACTAAGGCTATTAGTTGTGTTTAATTTAAACTCAGCTAGCACTACTGCTACAAAACACTGCGATGTAAGACACACTTCATGTTATAAATAAATTGAAAGAATAAATAACTCGATGCAGCATGTGCTACGCACTCAACTTTGTGTTATGTATGTTAACTTACTATTTTAACAGTTCACTAGTTTTTGATTAAAAGCGTAAAATATCTTTTTTTGTATTTATGTAATTTGTTATTGAAGTTATTGTAAAACATTTTAGTCATTGTTCATTTGTAATTGAATACCCACAATACTTTTTAATAAAAGTTGGTACAGGGCAAATGTAAACTAGATTTGTAAAATGATTAAAAACATGTGTTTTGAATCTCACCACAAATAATCAGGTGAGTAGAATAATACAGTAACCCAGGGGGAGTAGCGTCAAGGGTCTGAACTCCCTTTACAGAGTGCCCAAGAGTCAGACTAAATAGGTATGAATCAAAATTCAGAATAAGTTCAATCACAGTATACAGACTCTCTTAACTGTAAAAACATCTATAACATCAAACCTATTTTACATGTAAACTAATCCAGAGTCTGATGAAATCATCAAAATGTAGTAAAAAGATGTTGGTGGACATTTTGAGGAGGATGAGGGTCAGGAGTAGAGGTCGGCAGCAGTCAATTGTATGTTAAATGCAATATAGTAACTGGAAATGACTTGTAAATGTTGTAAAACTTGTAAACGATCAGTGGGATTTTGCAATTGTCAGTATACCCTTGTGTACCCTTGTGTGAGCGCTAGAGCTATTTCGGGTTAGTGTGCACTACGCTTTAATAAGTCTTTGTCTTTCTCCTCCTTAGTACTGGCATAAAGGTTGTTTCAGCTGCGAGGTGTGCAAGATGACTTTAAATATGAAGAACTACAAAGGCTTTGATAAGAAACCATACTGCAATGCGTAAGTATTTTTCTATATTGCTAGAGTGAGTTCTAAAATGAAGAAATGTTTGACACTTTATATTACAGAACATGGACATTTGCTCACTTCAATGATGATAAAATAGCTCATTTATGTCCAAAGATGTGGTGTACAGGACACATTAAAGTTTGTGAATTCGAATTCAATTGAACAAAAATGGAATTGTTATCAGGCATCCAGTTTTATATGTTTGTATGTGAACTGTTTGAGTATGTATAATAAATAACAAGCATAAACTGGCTTGGTTGTGGTTTTTGCCGGTGGCCTAAATATAATTTGCATTGACCAAAAAAAAAGCCTGGTTGTTTGGATACAGACCACAGATACAGTTCACCCATGCAAATCACGTTTGATACATACCTGTGAGATAAACTGACAAGAATGAATGTTTGGTGTACACAGGGTTTTAGTCAGATCTAAGTCCAAAGAACAAACTTCTCCACTCACACTGTTTACATATGTTGGTAGAAACTGACATTTTTGTATTTGAGAAATCACCCTCAGTCAACAATAAATGTATTGCAAAAAAGTGATTTGCATGTATAAACCGGCTTTCCAGTTATAACATAATAACATTGCATTTAGCCGACGCTTTTATCCAAAGCGACTTACAATGAGCAGACAGGGTTAAGGGTCTTG
>JAOTRQ010056808.1:0-14170 GCA_028565875.1 Hoplisoma paleatum | reverse complement strand
ACACACACACACACACACACACACACACACACACACACACACACACACACACACACACACACACACACACACAGGGCTATTTTAATATCTCAAATTGAACTGAATGCATGTTTTTGGACTATGAAAGGAAACCTAAGTACTCATGAGAAGAACATGCAAACCCCACTCAGAAAGTACCATATTTGCTTACTCAGGAATCAAACTCGAGACTTTGTTAACCAACAATGTGTTAACGGCATAGTATAAGAATTCATCCCAGAAAGTGAACCACAAATTCACTCGTGCAATCACACCTCAGGGAAATTTAAAGCAGGTAATTCACTTTCTGCTTCCTTTTATATGGTATGAAAAACTTGTCAGAGAAAATGCACAGACACACAGGTCATGCAAAACTTGTTACACACGGGGACCGAAGATGAGGTCTGACCCCAAGTCCCTAAACTCTGTTTTGCTATGTGAAACCTCGTTCAGCTGCAGAGCTGTTCCGCTCAGACTACAAAGTGGATCTGTACTGCCTCACATCTTTTTGTATGAGATACACATTTTTTGTTTAGATCTGTCAACAGGACCGAGTCAGTGAAATGTGTAATCGCAATGAGACCTCAGTAAAAGTAGAGAGTGGTACCTGTCAGTCACAGTGAGATAAAGAGATGTCCATAAACAAGCCACTATAGCATGTTCACAAGTCCGATCAAACATGATACGGTGCGTGTTGTGTGTCTGACCTTCATAAACACTGCAACTTACCATACACACCTGAACATAAACTCACTAGTCTTGTTTTCCCAACATTTCAGTATTGCTTTGCATTTGTAAATTTGTTGTAAGAAAATCTGAAAATGTTATTTGCATTGATTTGTAATAGTTTTTACACCTAATGCCATTCACGATTTAACCCACCCGATTTATCCAGGCTTTTGACAGAACCATTGCACTGGTTAAAGCCTCCTAGTAAATAGATTCCTAAAGGACGATTTAGTGTCTGCAATTAAACTGTTTGCTTGTATCCACACTGAAAGGACCTGGACCTTTCTATCTGGGGATCAAACCCATAGCCTTCGTGCTGTGTATTGACACGATGCTGCTTAATAAACTGTCTGAATAACTCAGTGAACACAAAACAAACCACATTCTAAGACTTTTCAAGTCATTATGTGCATAACTTGTGAGTAATACAAAAAGCTAGTGATGAGGCGTAAATGTATTATTAATAAGAAAAAGAATAACAACAAACAATCTTTAAGAACTTCCATGAAAACAAAAGGCCAAGTCAGTGTTTCTGTTATATATGAACTATTCAGCTCCTGAAACAGGACAGTGTAGAGGAGAGGATAACACGTCCTGGCTGGAGTTGGTGCAAAATGCTTTAATGAATCCAGGAGGAACAGAACTATTACTCTAACACCTACACGAAAATACATCAGGTGTTGTTGTTATTTTATGGCTGAGCGTTGCACCACAGTTGCAGTGCAAGTAAACACATTTTAAATCTTAATGTTCCAGGAGCAGTTAAACGCCTAATGTTTCAAATGATTTCTGTGTACGAAATAAGATGCATAAAGAAGCAGTACACCTGTATGAATATGAAAAGCTTAAATAAAGCTTAAAGTTCACAAACTTTGGAACCATTTCTGTGGGTTTCCACCCTACAAAAGATTTAAGAACAATTTAAACTTCGCCGTCAAATAGTCTTCAACCTTACATATCGAAATGACATGCACCACAAGAGGGCGCACAACAGCCATCAAAACAATAAAGCCATAAAGAAAAGAAAATGTATTTGCTCTCTGTATGTGTCACTACCTTGATGTCTACAATGTATTGTTTATGATTTAACATTTAAAGACATTCAACGTTTAATACTGATCAGCTAAAATCTACAACAACGAACTCGATCGTGGCTTCAACCGGATAATAACACAAACGTGACTGAACCCTCAGAAACTCGGTGCCCTCTGGGGTTGTGGCGATGAATTACTTCACGGTGCATCAGGCCTTGATGAACTCTAAAAGGAAAATGACGTTGTCTTGCATCGAGTCGACGTAAAAGTAAAAATGAGCCTTTAGTGGGCTTATCCAGCATCACCAGCTTTTCAGAGCAAGATGTGACATCATCTGTAGGTGTGTCACAGTTTGCAAATAATGCTTGATAATTCTACACCAATATAAATGCTCATATTAACAAAATGCTAAAGATAATTTTACTGTTTCTGTCATAGTTTCAGTACAATAATCCATGTTACCCTTTTATCATGTTAAGCGACTTCTAGTGAGAAGCAGAATCAGAACCTGGTGCATCAGAGCCAGCACATGTACAATAAATCCAGATAAACACAGATACTGAAGATTCCTGATTATGTCATGATTATTGGGTGTGTAACCCAAGTCGTTTAGGCCAAGTTAAACCCAGGATAAGCTCTGAGTTTCACCCTAAAAGCAAAAAGAAAAACGATTTCTCATGATTGCGCTAAAACAAATTATGTCTGGCTACATGTAAATAAACCCACCTATGTCTTATCACCAATATATGATTGAGCAGTCTTTTTACATATAAATGAACATTTATGACCCCGCCTATGAAACCTCGGCTAAAGTCACCAAATCTAATTATGAGATAAAGAGCATCAAAGTAAAGAAAGTGAAAAAATGTCAAAATGAAATGATGCGATTTGACTTTAATAATACGTTGCAATAAACGATCGCTCATACATTAAGGTTTTAGGATTTCATTCTTGAAGTTTAATTTATAACATAATAAATAGTAAAATGTGTGATTTTATTCACCTTATGTTTTCATTTTCCACCAGAAAATACAAGAAGTTTCTTCGTAAACAGTAATTCCGTTTTTTATATGACTTTATATGCAAAAACCATTGAAGATTTGGGTGTTATTTGGGTAAGAACTTTTTTTATATCCTTATAAAATGGATGCAGATCTAAATATCAATGCAAACCTGCTACAAATAAACAGTTTATGTGAAAACTTCCTTTGTTCATTTTAGTGTAATCTGGATGGATTTTATCAGCACAGACCAGAAGTACTAAAATGTAATTATAAATTTGTGATATATAACTTGCAATGGGAGAATGTAGTTTTAATTTGGTAAATGACACACAGTCAGGAAATTATGGCTCAAATATGCATCAGTGTTGAGTCACAATTGTAACAACACCACAAATGCTTGCATGTCATCTACACACACCACCATCATATGACTTTTCTTCACTGTGGTTGTGTAATACTCACCATTGACGATGCCACATCATAGTCATTTTTACATCGACTAACCTTCTTATTTATCACAGCCCTTCTTATTTATCTGACAATCTACGGGTTTGTTCCTCGTAATGGCAAGTTTTCTATTAAACAAGTCAGTGTATCCAGTTAACATGACCACATGTGTTTGGACAGTGCATGGAAAGCCAATCACATAGTGAGAACCAATGCAGTCCCGGGGAGAACATGCAGACTCCAGTCAAAAAGGACCTAGATGTCCCAGAAGCTTCTTGACGTGAAGAGGAAATGCTACCCAGTATGCCACCTTTTAGTAGTAATACACAATAATGATGTCACAGTATCACCATGAGTGAATTAATATGAATTAATATTGACCTTATGAACATTCTTATGGCTGGCATTTTTCGAAAAATATTAATAAAAAGTTTTCTCTGGAATATGATCATGCTTGCGCAGCAAGGATATAAAACCTGGCTTTACTTGTTGCCAGGATTACAACAGCATCAGCTAAAATCATTTGGGTACTAAAACTGTCCCGGTTCGCAAATATTTCAGAAACATTTCCAGACTTGCAGCTTTACTAGCTGCCAAAGAAGATTTTGCAAAGTACTGAATAAACTCTCTGAATTCTTTAGTGAATAAAATATTTCAGAGATTAATTAAGTTTGGAAAAAAGATTTGCAAGAGATGAAAGTTTGTAATAACAGTCTGAATCTACTGTATGGAAATGTGAGCTTGTGTGTGTAATGGTAGCAGGAATGACCGGTGACTTTAATAATTAATTTCCTACCCCGGTCTTTAATATTACACCAGCCAATGGGTGATATTTGCCTTCAGCTGTGTACCTTTAAGTTGTGGGGATCATTGTTCTCTCGTACCTCTTCCAGATTTGAGCTATTTGCCATACAAGGTGAGCTGAACTCTGAACAGAACTGCTGGTTAGTCAATGTCGTAATATTGTAGGGAAAGAGGTAGAATGGGCTGCTCCTGATATTGAGGTAGGCCAATGCACCCTTTAGAAGATTGGAAAGTAATTTTGTGAGGCTTACAGCCAGTGACTAGTCGATATGCCACTGTATTCAACCTGGGGAGTTTGCAGTTGGTGTGGTTACACTGCTCTCATCCTGGATATCTAGGGTCCAGAGCGAAGCCTCCGCACAACATCTGTGACAGTTTTTCTCCACGACTACACCATATTGTCCATGCGATGCTCACGAAAATGGTCTTCACATTAGGTATGATAGGCATTAACAAAACTAATATAAAGCATCACAATCACATAATTAATTAAATACAAATATAAACATACTGCCAATTTTATTGTATTTATTAAATGTCTCCATTGGTGGTCATTTACATGACTGTGCTTAAAATTTTAATCCACAAGTAATACACACCAAGTCACTCACAAAATCTTAGAAATGCCAGGGTTGCCAGATTGTAACTCTTGTTTCAAGCCAAATAAATCATGAAAAAATAAAACATGAAAAAATGCTTAATTAGCTTTTGTTCTCTGTTTAATTGGCATTATATGAACGAGTAAGGCAACATGTTGGTAACTGATGCTCCTACAACCGTTTGGTAACCAGTCCAGTATGCATTTCTACCTGCCATGTATGTTTTCATGTAGGCCCTGGACCCACTGTAGTGTTAATCATTATTTAGTGACAAATAAGAAATTAGACATAAATAAAAAAATTGTGCAAGGTTCTTACTCCCTATCCTTTAAGGTCTTTACGTAAAGGTAAGAAGCCTAAATCTAGACCACGACTTGTGACTTTGACCTGACTTGTCTTCAAATGTAGCTCTCTGGAATATAATAGCTTAACTGAAGAAATGAACTCAATCAAATATCTTGTATAAATAGCACACTGAGCTCATGACAACATCAAAATGGAAATAAGGTCATACATCTAGATTAGAATGTTCATTAATTTTTCAGCCAGAAGTACACTCTTCAGGGAGCAAGATGCTTTTGGAATAGAGCTCAACATCATGGGATTTAAAGTTCTACTAATGTTCAAAGTTCGACAAGGTAAAAAAAGTCACAATGAGCTCATGGGGGGATACTTATGCTTTTGATCATTCCATCTTTTATTTCAGAGGGTTTCGAGCTGTTGGGTGATATCTCTTGTCTGCAAACAGTTCAGCTGTGATGAAACTTTTGCCGATAAAATACAGCAATGTTGTTCTTCTATTATTATAGGTAAATTATTAGCAAGGAGATTTTTTCTGCCTCAATTACATTCAAGTCTGGACAATGCATACATCACCACATGTACAACTTAGTCAAGGTTTTATCATCTTTTATCATCATCATACTTTCACAGCATTCGAAGTGTGCATGGGATCATTATCATGCTGAATAATAAATCAGTTCTTAATCAGATACTTTCCAGATAAATCTCTTAGTGAACTAAAAGCAAAAACTACATAAGTGTTAACTTGGCAAACCCTAATGCCTTTGCTAGAATCTTAAACAAGAAACACATAGAAACATTTTCTTTTTAGCCACTCTTTGATTGACAGATTAATAATTACATATTGAACATACAGTTTGTTTTCTGATTGAACAGTATAACAATTAATCATTAAAATTAGAATGAGAACACACTTTTCACCACAGTGCTTTTTACACATACAGAAAATATTCCTCTGCATTTAACCCAATATGTGCAGTGAAACACGCATTTTCACACACTAGTGAATACACACTAGGGGGCAGCAATGAACACACATGCCAGGCACAGTGGGCAGTTCTAGCTATATCACTCAGGGAGCAGTTAGGGGTTGGGTGCCTTGCTCAAGGGTACTTCCGTCATGACGTGTTGACTCTCAGAATCAAACTGGCAACCTTCCTCTCTCTAAATACTAGGTCAAGGCTGCCCAAAGCATGTTTACCGTGACAAGTACAGTATGTTTTTTTAAAGGCACCCAAAAGGCACCCAGTAATGTGTATGTATGTATAGTGCATGGATAGAAAACATAGATATGGATAGTATGTACATGAACAGTTGTACTTTTTTAATACAGTACTATTATAATACAATCTAGAAAAATTTACATATGGTTTAAAATGTATTTTCTTTTGAAGGTCTTTACACAGTTAAGTCCTGTCAGCAATGGCTAATTAAGCATTTAGTTTCCTTAACTTTCCTTATCCCTATAGTTTAAAGAACAAAAATTACAAAATGATGTTGTACAATGTGTTTATTTTTTGACTCTTTTCTGTATAATTAACATTAGCAATTTCCCCCTGGGATGAATAAAGTATTTCTGATTTTGAAGTACAGTATTAAAAGAGCACACTTGTACTTTACAGCAGTTTACTATCCATATCTGTTATTGTGTTTCAGTAAATTTTTTGAAAAAAAAAACATGTTCTTGTCACAGTTCACATGCATTCCCATGGTGAAGTAGTGATTTACACCTGGCTGTTTTTTTTTATTAGCACTGTAATTTAGAAAATAGTTCATAATGGCTGTAAGGACCTTTTCATTCGGCTGCCATTTAGAGGCTTTTATGGTGGTTCCACTTGGATAGGTGGTGGACTTTGCAACAAGCTCCATTTTCCGGACCGCTTGGGGCTTGTTTAGGAGCTTCAGCGATGTTAATTTTGAAATTTTTTGATCAAGTACTGTGAATGAGCTGGTGCTTGGTGTATCTTCACTGCCAGCTGTTCATACCAGCCAGTTCAAGTGATGGGAAATCCTCTACAAAGGCTCCACATTCTGGACTTGACATTAGTATTGTGCAGATATATTACATCCAGTCTGCTCATACCACACATGGTCTGATCTGCTCAACTAAGAAAAGAGATTTTGGTCCTTCAATTTGTTAATCTTTCTCTGACCCTTTCCCATAATGCACTGGCTCAAGAGCTACTTGCCTTATGAATGAGACTCTTTTTGCATGCATTATCATAGAAATATATTTGCTATTCTAAAAAACAATGCACTCTTTGTATGAATAATCGAAAATGCATTGAGTTTAGTGACCTACAGATTTAACCCTTAGCAATTTATACATTTTAATTGTTATAATTCTATTAAAGCAAGTGAACATAAAAGTGTCCGACATCAAGTGACTTCTGTATAATTAGTTCTGCAACATTTATTCATTATCCTAATACTTTCTGATCAGCCATGTGGCAAGAATTAGTTCCATTTAATCTTCAAATCAAACATTAGAATAAGTAAACAAAGAGAACTTGGAAACAGGTGACCGTGATTATTAGTTCCGGATGGTTGGTGTATTATGTCTGAAACTGCTGATCTGTGTGCGTATAATATTCTCCAGAGTTTACACAGCATGAATCCGTGTATAAGGTTCAAAAAAGCCTCATTCAAACACTCAAGTGATGTGCATCAGCATCCCTGAACGTGAAACATTTTTACAACCACTGCTGTCACCAAAAAAATTGTATCTAAGCCTAAAGTGGGCAGTCTGATCCAAATTGTAAAGAATCTCAATGCCTTGATTGACATCTACAGGTCAGTCATAAACTATAAGCCATCTATTCATCTATTATTTTAATCCTATTTAGTTTAATCCTATTTAGGGTCATGGGTGAAGACACTAAACACCTGAACAGGCAATCAGTCTGTTGCAAGTAACAGACACAAATACAGAACAATGTCCATATCTCTAATTAACCTGACTGCATGAGTTGTGTTTGGACTGTGGGAGAAAACCGGGATACCCAGAGGAATCCCACACAGACACAAGGAGAACAGAGAATTCCACACAGAAAATCCTGGATTGCCTTACCCAGGAACCAAACCCAAAACTTCATGCTGAGAGGCGGCACACAGCTAAACACTAAGTCATGTTATATGAATACAAGTTATTGTTAAGGTTATGTCCAATTATTCATCTTCATTAGCCCCTTTAAGCTGACATCAAGTCAATCAATCATCAAATATCTGGTCAATCAATCTGTTTAGTTCCCAAACAACACAGCAATGTTCTCAGCAAAACACAGAGACATGTAGGAATACAGCTTTAAAAGTGACAATATCTATGTTTACAGACTGTTACAGTTGTTAGTGTAACTATTGACATTTGTTCAGTGGTAGGATGTTAGGTGTCTTAGACAAAACAAAACAAAATGTTGACGTTACTGTTTGTTATAGATCTGGAACTAGATAAACACAAGTCATGTGACGATGTCATATCGTTAAATCATTAATTTTATTTCAGCAAGTTTTGAACTACAGCTAGTAAATAAATATGTAGATATAAGCTAATTATGTAAATATTGTGATGTATCTAACTGATACTGATACTGCGAAACACTTGATAGCATAACTGCACACAGAAACAGGGAAAACAGGCAAACTCTATACAGAAAGACTGATGTTTCAAGGGATCGAACCCAAGATCTTTTTGCTGTGAGGTGACTATTCTTCCCTATAGAAATGTGTTGTGGGAAAATCCCTGCATTTTGTAATATGTGGTTAAAACCGTGTGCTGTTTAGTTTATTTATCACCATGCATCATAATTCATTTCATGTTCAATTGTTTGGCAATGACATTTTATACCTTTTGCTGACTGATAAACAGTACGAATGCTACTTTGGGTTGAGTATGAACTGTTTTGCGTTATATGGGCTGTCTATACAGCACTTGATCTGTTCTATGAAAAACTTTTATGAAAATATGTCACTGTGCCATGGCATGCACAGGTAATAAAGCAAACCAAATGTGCAGTGAACATGTTTACACTGTGTTTACCTGCTGAATGGTATGCTCGGGTTTGGCCAGTCTGGGGGAATAAAACCCTCTGCTCTGGTCTCTTGAAGTGTCCAAGTGACTTGGTGAAGTGGATGTGAAGATTCAGCACTAGTACTGGTGGACAGCTCCCGCACAGCCGCTTCAACAATAAGGAATCAAATCCAGATCAGCCAGAAGTTTAAGATTAAAGTCGACACGTGTATTTTCGGTTTTAAACAAGCATGAATTAGACACCAGAGGACTCTTGTGTCAAACCTAAAGTATGCACCGGATCTCTGAGGTTTAAGGTTTAAGACTTGATCTATACAAAAGGTCTCACGCTACCTGAGCATCCAAGCTACAGAACATTCACGGTTCAAGTCCCCAACGGGTCCTGTTTCCAATATCCGGCATTCTCCATCCATTGAGTTGTACTAACTTTGCGCTAAAATATCACACGGGTTCACTTTCCCGTCTGCGTGGAAATGCGCAGTTCTAAAAACCAAACACTCAACAATTTGAGAAGAATCGGGACCCTTTAAGCGACTGCGATAAGACCACACCGATGTGTAGCTTTCTCCAGGTAAAACGACCGCACAATGCCGATCAAAGTTGCACCGATTCCGCATTAAAAGGCGCAGCGTGATTATTAAGATTCCGCTCTCGTTCCGCTTGTCATTCACAGCGCAAACACACACCGATCCGCTTCAGACACGGACAGCTGATCCCATCCACGTCCCCTTTGTTCGCACGAGTCCAGCATCCCTCGGTCCAGCCTCGTGTTTGATTATTGGCAGGTGATCTAGAAGCCGAGTCCCGATGTGACCGGCTCAGATCACCGGCTGCATGTGCGCTTTATGGCAACACAACAGCGCCTTCATCCTCACATCAGCTTCCTCCCGCGTATGTCGAGCATGGAGGATCCAATCCTCGTTCCCATCCTCACCTAACAACCGTGCTCTCTCTAAAACCTGGACCAAAGCTCCGGATCGGACTCTCCAGGACAACAATACGTTTCACCACTATTACTCCTCATTTAACCCAATTGGAGCAGTGGAACACACATTTATATTTACACACGTATGTTCTCCTCGTATGGGTTTACACCGGTTTCCTCCCACAGTCCAAAAACATACAGGTAAGGCAAAATAAAGAGACCAAATTACCCATCACTGTGTTTCATGTGACTTTGTGTGTATCGTTTGAAACTTGTGTGTGATAGTTGAATGTTTCCTGTCATGAATATGATTTAGGGTTTAACACTAGAACTACCAAACTGCTGCCATTTGGCAATTATACCTATAAATATGGATTTGCGAAGAGAAACATTTCGTTGTACTGTACATCTGTATATGTGTAATGACAAATAAAATTGAATTTGAATTTTCATGCTAAAACTCTTCGATTTTGAATTGATGGTTTTTAAAAGCAAATAGCAGATCATACTTTTTATGCCAGATACCCTTGCTGATTCAACCCTTCTATTCATCTGGGCTTGGAACTTGCACTACAACGCACTGGCTAGGCTGGCACCGTGCCAACCTCTGACCGCTGACTGTTTAGCACTGTGGACTTCAGAAACTGCAGTGTTAGTGGAAAATATCACTACTTTACCTAAGCACTTAAAATATGATGAATCCTTAATCAATTTAAAAAACAATGCAGGTTATAAAAAGTGTAAAGTCGTTCTTTATGACATCACAAGAAATCTTTCTTATGTCAAGAGCTTACTGAATCTTTTCAACTATATACATGGAAGCCCTATCTAGGCTTACTGAGGCCCCTACCAATTATTATGACTGTATGGATCTTCTTCTTTTTCATTTTTCGACCATGGGAGGAAACCAGGATCTTTTTAGCTGTGACATGACAGTGCTCTCAATTTAGTCACGACTTAGGAAATCTGTGTCCATTCTTAAGCAGCCAACATAGACTACAGACAGTTTAACATTCATTTCTATGGCATCTGAAAAGGTCTCCTATGCCATCGCGAGTCGTTTTTAGACTCCTTAATCAAATGCAATTGCCTTCCAATTTAAGATCACTTAGACCCTCTAGTGGGCCATGACTCCTGGTTGAGAACCCTAGTTTTAATTGACGGCCGTCATGTGTTCGTGCAAACAATGTGAAAAATAAAAACATTCAGGATCGTGGTTTTCAAACTTAAAAAAAAAGCTTATTCAGCCGAGTGTGTTTTGTGCCTGTGACATAATCAAGTCACCTTTGTGGAGGTGTTATTTCAGTCAGCAATAAAGTCAAGGCAGCATCAAGGACTTTCTGTAGCAGTGAAAATAGAAGAGCAGAAGTAAAAAAGATTTTATCCCGAGACTCACGATGTTGGGACCATTCTGTGGTTACATTTTTTTAACAGCTATCTGATAAGCTATCTGTTTTTGTCAAAGCGTATTCAGTTGATTGTTTGACAAGTGTAAAAACAGTGCAGTATGTGCCATGCATACGTATGAACACTGCACATATGATGTGTGCCTGTTTGGCAGTGAAGGTATTCCTTCTGCCTTAGATTATCCTGATCTTGATCCTGATCCGTTATTATGGTGCAAGTGCAAGTGCACACAGGAAACGCTTTCCTCCCAATCTGCCCTTCATCAGCACTAGCCATTTTACCCAACCAAAAACCTATAATTAGAAATCGCTAATAGAGGTCAGAAACGTTGGATAGCAATAGATCAAGCTGGAGAAGGTCTCAGTGGACCTTCTTGCTTCTTACGGTCAGATCGAACAGTCCAGACTTGAGATGACACCCGAGAACATCCAACCGGGACAGGAAATCTCATTTCTTAAGTGATAGAAGAAGTGATCTTTGTAAAAGACAAGGCATTTTATGTCTGACTTTTGGGTCAGTTATTCTATCTGCTATCACATGCAGCTATGAGGAGAAAAAAATAAATTTACTATTTAAACAACATGCAAATTCTGATAATTCGATTTCCTTTTTTATGATGATGATTTTCCTGTTAGGGCTAACCATAGAAGACCAATGGCTCTACCTAACATAAAGCTCTCTGTTTATCAGGGATAGAACCGGCACAACAATGCTCTGGCTTATGATTCCTATTGGCTATGGACTATGGATGTGGATTAGGACAGACAAGAATAGAAATGAACAGAAAAAACGACGGAATTCATAGTATACTTGCAAGACCCGAACTCTCAGAAAAGCTAGATAGCTGGAGTGAACTAGATTCAGGGACAGACCACAATATGTACTATAAACCCCAACATCCCAGTTCCACCTCTTTTTTTAAAGATCCCCAAATAAACTTTTTAGCTGTGTAAAGACAAATCAGGGAAGGGGCCATTGTCCCTGCTTTTGCTGGTGAGCACAGAGAGGCTGCACTTGTGACAACATACCTATAGAACAGTTCAGTGTTTAGATGCATGTTTTTTGGATTGTGGTATGAAACTGAAGCACTAAGTGGAAAACTATAAATACAAATTACATACAGAAAGACCGCTCAACCTCAACGCAGGTGAAAGTGCATACCCACTAAGATACAAAGCTGCCTATCTAAGAATTTCAGATTTAAGGTCTTCAGCTGTTTGACAAGCACCACCATCAGAATCCCACGTATCCATGGACTGTGGACAGATGTCAATATGAGCACTCTGACAGGGTTGGGACTAATTGCGATGCACTGTATGTTCTGACACTTTTCTGTCAGAGGCCAACATTAACCTTTTCAGCAATTTGTGCTGTAGTAGCTCTTTTGAGGGGTCAAACAAGATTAGCTTTGCCCTCCACATCCATTAATGAGTCTTGGACATTCACTGTTTATTCACTGGTTTTCACTGGACTATTAAACATTGTGTACTGTACTGAGAACAAAAGCCGTCCATCAATGTCCTTTCCGTTCATCACTATATGGCACTTTCTTTCTGATTATTCTGCCACAGACTTGCTCTATTAAACAAATGACAAGAGGTGATCGTACAGATCCTTATTGGGTTTAAGTCTGAAACATTAGAAGTGTAGGATCCTCTTCAACTGCCTGGAGTGTCACATCGTCTTGTTGGAGATCTCATCTGCCCGAGGGAAGATAATCAGCTTGTTTGGCTGTGCATCATCTGCAAGGATGAATGCATACCCAAAACAGTTGAGAGTGTCTTCCATTTAGGTGTATGGATCCAGAGAATGCCACTAAAACATTTTTTATTGCCATTAATGTCATTTCATTATTATCATGAGGGTTTTAAAGGTTTGAAGGGTTTTATTAAGCTAAAACGAAATGCAGTCTTTGTCCTCATTGGCGGAGCCAGTCGAAATCCATTAGAATTTATGATCTGTGTCTTATTTGAGTTTAATGCCAGAGACAAAAGCCTTTTGTTTCAGATGGTGATAATTGACTGGAGTTGGATGAATCTACTTTCAAATACCAATCAAAATGTTTACTGAGAGTGTGTGCAAATAAAAGTACTGGCAAAAAAATCTGGAGAATAACAATAAGATTTGAATTTCAGTGAACACATGCTTCAATCATTGTTGTTGATTTTGGTACCTAAAACCAATATGTGCTTTGCTCTGTCTGTCTGGTCTAATAAAGTCTGAATAATTAGTGCGAGTAAAACAACAGGACAGAACAAAAAGCACATCTGTGTGCGTTCATCACCAGAGGCTGATGTGAATGGAGCTGCTTTTTTAATGAGGTTCACATTTCCACAACAAAGTGCAAGCGAGTAAAACAATGTCTGATACTTTTATAATGAAATTACGTTTGTCGGAAAAAAGGACTGAAGACGACATCAGGAGAAAATCATCAAGTCTTAACCATGCAGAACAATGTCAGCGCAGGAGATTATGAAAGCTCGGATTTAAAAATACGAGCTGACTGGCTGATTTATATTCTGAACTGCACAATGTCAACTTCAGAACCACGAACCGTAGATACACAGGAGCACCCGAGACAGCTCAAAGAAAGAAACAGGAACTTGCTGCAAAACTGAAACCCAGTTGAGAGAAAAGTAACTGCTCTCTGAAATAATCTTAATATGCTCTCTTGACTTTGATACATCAAAAATACATAGTTGAGTTATAATATGATGGGAGCTTATATCTAGATTAACCAGTGTGCACAGCGAGGGCAGCTAGACAGTGTTGGAGTGACTCAAAAGGGTCCTAGAAGGTTGTCACAGGTGTCTGAAACCATGCTGACTGAAAGCAGGACATAGTGATATATATATATCACTATGTCCATATAT
>JAOTRQ010056797.1:0-14171 GCA_028565875.1 Hoplisoma paleatum | reverse complement strand
TCACAAGTTCCCACCACTTACTGGTGGTTGTCGTCAGGAAGGGCATCCGGATGGAAAACTCTGCTCCAAACATTAACTTCCTACCCCAGGAACTGGGAAAACGGACGATAAACGAATAGGTATATATATAATGTTTTAGACTGAGTAGGTTGCCAGGTCTTCTCTGAGCTGTGTATTTATGTGGAATCTCCAATTAACCACCAGTGGTGTGTTTTTTGACCATCTGAGGAAACCAAAGCACCCAGAGGAAAACCATGCAGACACAGGAAGAACATGCAAACTCCAGACAGGATAAACCTTATGTCGGAATCAAACCCAGGACTTCTTGTTGTGACATGACGGTGCTAACCGATGAGCCACTTAAATGAATTTAATCTATTTAATACATAACATTTAATACGTCACAAAAAACAAGATATCAGAATTGTTAGAATAAGTGATTTTGTGTTTATTTGTGATTTTGTTGTATTATTTGTTTAAAATTGGCTACATTTTAGTTTCTTGATGTCTCTAAGCTAAGTTTAGAAAACACTACACCTTTTTAAAATTATTTTAACAGATTTCTTGGTATAAAAAAATGCTGGCAGTTTCTACATATGGAGTGTGTTGATGCACTGGGCTGTGATCTATGTCACTTTTTTTTGGCTTTGGCTTTGGCCTTGGCTTTGGCTTTGGTTGCAGTCTTTGTCTTCATTTTCACCTCCACTGGGTAATGATCACTGATTTTCAGAGCCTAAAAATATATAAAATATATGAATAAATATAAACAAGTTCCTGCTATAATCATCTCAACTGGAACTCTCTCACCATTTCTTCTGTCATCTTGAAGGCGGCCTGGAAGTCGAACGGTTTGGCTGATTTCGACACTACTGCCTTCAACATGTCATCCTTATAAACCACAATCCTGTAAAGATGTATAATTGGTCAACATTTTAATAGGAAGCACAAAGATAAACCACAAAAACCCCAAGGACAAAGAAAAAAACACATTTGACCTTTAGTGAGGTGGATCTCCAGAGTAATGAGGGCATTCAACTTGGATAATTATGCACTACATGAACGTGGATCCTCATCCAAATGGTGATTATAATAAGGACATTCTGGGGCCCGGGGTTTGGAGGGGCACTGACGCGTCTGGCATATATAACACTCGAACTGCAATCTGTATTCAAGCTTAATAACAGGTAGAATGCAATAAACAATCTTACCGCTAACAACGCCCAACCCCTTCTGGCAACCCCTTGTGTGTATCTTGTGTGTAACTTATGTGCACATTACCGTGTGCTCTTTACTAGCACAACACATGTCATAACAGCCACATGACTGGTACCATCCCAGATCAAACATGAGAACGTTCCTTAAGTGCACTAATATTAAACCAGTACTTATGATAACTGAATGAATTTTAAGCCTGGGGCGAACTGTGTGCCCTGTGGACTCTGTTCCCCCATGCAAGAGGTACCAGTTTAATTTTACGCTGTATGGGGATGTTTTTTGTTTAAAACGGGCAATGTAGATTGATTTTATTCTAATTTAATTTTGCCCGTGTAGTGTTTGTTGTGTCTTACCTGTCATAGGTGTAGTCGTTGGACAGTCTGGTTGTGGTGTCTACTTCATCCCCGATCAACCAGTGGAAATTTGGATCGGTACGGATCCTGATTTTTTTCATCTTTTTCTGCGAGACGTACGCACCGTCTGCATTAAAATCTCCCAGGATCATGATGTTCTGTGGGAAAAGAACGTCTGCTGCCGTCTGATATATCTCATCATCGGTCAATCGGGCGTGTTCGTCAATCCTTTCAGCTGCTCCCTAATAGCAGGGGGCGCTACTGTGGATCGTGATCCACATGAATAGTTTGTCGTTACACACATTCTGAATTACAGTACAATTATATTCTTTCTTCGTATATGCGCTATGATTGGGTCGGCCATCGTACGACACCCCTGGAGCAGACAGGGTTACGGGACTTGGTCAGGGACCCTACAGTGGCAATGTAACAGAGTCTGAACCCCCAGTCTGCTGACTGATATCACAACACTCTACATTCTAGGATGCATTGTTGTTATAATCCCCATTATTGATTTGGCTTGGTTTTTTATGGCACTATAATCCTTCTGGTTTGTTTATTCTATTAGCTGTCTGGTGGCAATGCACAATTTCGAACCGTAGGGTTTAGATTCACTGCAATAGTGAGCCAGCTTTAGAAAAATCCTGTTGCTCTATCTGGACGATTTTGTCACGTGTTGACGTGACTACGTAATATGTTTACATACATAATAATCAGCCGAAGTTATCAGTGTTACATCTATGTTACATGTAGTCATTCTGATTAGTTTGCTCCGACTTGTCAGAGCCCACAGGGCACTTCTTTCCACCAGACACCCCACTACAGGTTTGCTACACCAACTCAACCCTGGATCTCCGAGATGTTACTGTGCAAGCGCAATAAATATCACTCACATCAGTCTTCCATTTCTCCATCACAGCCATACACACATCATAGAGCTCATCCAGTTCTTTCTCTGAGTCTACAGGCTTGGTGTGGACCGGGATCAACACCAGGTCCTTCACCGCTGTGTACACACACACACACACACAAAGGGGAACATGTAAGGACGAGTTTCAAACATACTTCATTTCAATTAAGAACATCGTAAATACCACAACTATTTATCTTGGCATCATTTCTGCATCTTCAAATAACAAATGACTGAAGAACGAAAGCTTAATATTTCTAAGTAGTCGTCTATCTCATCGCCTGTCTGGTATATATACATCAGCTGTGGCGCTCGTGACATTTGAGCATTATAATGTCTAATTAACTCTAATAGTGTTTTTTTATATACAATAGAATAATCACACACAGGTTTTTTCAGCCAAAAACACTGAGATGCTTAACATTCCTAAAAAGTGGATGGATTTATGGATGGATGGATACATCAGACAAAAACAGCTTTTACACACATAAAACATTAACTCACAATAAAAAAAAACTATCAATCTAATGAAAAACTCTTAACCGGCTGTATAGTACATATGTATAGTAAACGTTAGTTCATGCATCTTTAGTATATAAAAGAGTAAGTATATAATAATATAGATAAAAAATGATTCTGAATGAATAAAAATTCTAAAAGCAGCTGCTATCCGTCTTGGATTTAGGAGGAATTGTGGGATCTGTGAATGTTGGTGTTCTGTCTGAACACCTCCAGAGCCTGAAGTGGGTGTGAATGCTTTGTAATTATGGACCTGAGATTTGTAAGCATTCATGTCTCATCAGTCTTGTTGAAACTGGGTGTGGTTGTTGTTGAAGACATGTTGTTATGTATGTTAGGTAGAATGATCAAATCTGCTGAAGAACAGATTCTATTAGAACATATAACGTTCCTTCGAATGTTATTCCGCTCTGTTTTGGTATCGTTAGTTTGCAAAAAAAATGTTCATATAGTGTTACACTCACATAAACATTACAGACTAACTTTGTTACGGTTTTATCAAGGTCAGCTAGCATCTATCGAACGTTCTTCTAACATTATAGTGAGAATGTTTGCTCATGACATTTGAACTGTACTGAATGTTAGGGAACGTTGTGGGAACGTTTTCTATTATCTGACATACAGCTGGACATACACACGGCTATCATACAGCTGGCTAAAATAAAAAGTAGCTATGAAAGTGTGTAAACTGTGAAGCTGATGTTTACTTATTTTGCTCGAGGTGAAGCGCAGGATGAAGGGTTCTCGGGAAAAGGCATCTTCATCCCCCTGCTGGTTGTCCTCATATTGGTACGTCTCAACCAACTTGAAATGATCTGGACTGAAAAATATCAAACTTGTGTTGCTGTGATTCTAGTCAAATTTGTTTTTTTATAAATTCTAACTAAATTATGTAAGGTTGTCTGTATAGGTGCCTGGCTGGCTGATAGCGAAGCTGAGATTCGAGGTCTCAGAAATGTATTGTGTTTAATCTCTGTGCCACCCAAACCTCCAGGCATTGAAGTCTGAGTTACCGGTAGAGACAAGCGAACTGTTCCTTGTAATCTGTTCGTCCCAGACTGGAGCTCATGACCATCTTGTATGGATGTTTCTTGTTAGCGCTGTGAAATCAACAGTAATTCTGGTTATTATAAATTAGCGTAAAGCTTTTGAAATGTTTACATGTATATATATATATATATATATGTATATATGCACAGTACTGACCCTGTTCGGTTCAGTTCGGTGAGGAAATTGTCCATGGCTGTTCCTTTCTTGTCGACGACTTCAAGGATTATGATGATGCTGTATCGAGATACAATCTACAAACACAGGCAGGATGATTCGGTATTTTCTCCTATTATGTTGTCTTGTGTCGATGCACTAAGATTAAAGTGCTGTGAAACGCACAACACACACTAGGGGGCAGCAACAAGCACTTATGCATGGCACACTGGGCAGCTCTAGCCACTATGCTTGGGTTAGGGGTTCGATGCCTCGCTCAGCGACACTTCAGTCATGACCTGTTGACTCTCGATATCGAACCGGCAACCTTCCGATCACAAGCACAGTTCTCTACCCACCAGGACACGGCGGCTCCAAATTAAACATTTCTTATCAAATTCATATAGGATAGATAATTACATTAGACCAGCGCATTCAAAACATGTTCCATGTGAATACATACTGATATAACTACCATTAATATAAAATAATATATATTTTTATTCCATGTTTTCCTGGCTCATTTCTTTCATTTGCTTGAGTAAATCGAGCAACTGCGATAAAATCTCAGTACTGAGCCGCTGCATTTCATTCTGTAGCCTAGAATAACGTGCATTCGGATCACACGTTACCTTTACGAGGTGTTTAACAACATCTTTGTCCGACAACTTATTCGTTCCAAGACGTTGGACGTTAAAAGATGCGATCTTCATCCTGCAGGCCTGCGGGAAACGAAAAAAGCAGCGTACAAAATTTTCATAGGAGCAACATCATTTCATAGGGTGTTTGAACCTTAACTTGAACTGTAACTGGTTATGTGGCACATGAAGCAAAATCCAGTCATTATTATTATTATTATTATTATTATTACCTTTTGAAATAGAGGAGAAATCTCATTATTTTATTCACCCAAATCTGCAAATTCAGAAAGATGCGTGACCTTGTTCTCAGGAAATACAGTCACGATTCTAACCGCAGGGTTTCACATTAGTCAAATAGGACATTTGACTTTTTTTTTTACATGTCTACAAGCTCGACATGAAAACTGCTTTATTTTTATTCACCCTGATTAAATTAGTCATGACATCAAGCTGCCTTTGTTAAACATTTCTGGCTCATTAATGATTTACAGATTCTTAACTGAAAGCTACACCTGCTTGTACACAAACTCTCAACCAAAACACCATCATAAGGAATGAAATGCAATTCATAAAGCAAACTCAAAAAACTTTAACTTAGTTTGAATAAAACGTTACATACGGCTGTAGTGCGAGTCTGTGTTCGAACAGGAACTCAATGCTATGTGACACTTTGGTGGAAGAGAGATTATTACTTCCTGCATCAGTGCACCTCTTGGCACGGCTGTTTGGTTTCTTTTATCATGTTTTGTAGGCGTGGACTCTGATGTGGACTCCCTTTGTGTGGCAAAAGATAAATCATGCGAAAATATGACACTGAAGTCTAAATAACTTTTTTTTGGTAAATCTTGGTGTTATAGTCTTTACTTTTCTTAAATGGAAGTACAATTGTTTACTTAAACATCATTATTGGAGGTCTTCCAATGCCGTTGTTCATATTGTGTAATAATCATGATAAGACTTCAGATATACTGTGATATACGTACGTGTCCCTACATGAGCATGTTCAGGTCTTTTGACAGATCCAGAATCTACCCAGACCACGATCAGACGGCACCATTAAATAAAATTCTGTGTCCTGGAGGTGTTTTTTAAATGTCGGCAACAAATGACTTTTGGCATTGATGTTTTAGAAGTCGTATTTGACATTAACACAATGCTTTGTAAATATAAATGTTTAGACTTGTGTTTTGTGTCACCTGCGGCTGTAGCGCCGCTGGTACAGTCGGTCTGGTGAATGATCTGGTGATAATGATCTTCTGTGGAAGTCACCAAAAAGTTGTATCAACAATTATCACATTATTATTTAGTCTGCAGGAACAAGTCTGAACATTGTTGGGTGTTTAAACAATGAATACTAGATATTGTAAATTGTAAACGTCTTTGAACGGTTTGTTGGATTTTATTTTGTTCTTTACAGAACCTTCTCAGGATCATAATCATGGTAGAACCATCAGTCCTCTTATAAACCTTCACTCAACTATCAGAACTTCATTCTACTAAAACGACTAAAACTCGAACTGGGGAGGAGGAACCAGCTTTTGTTTGTGTGTCTCCACACGTCTGATACTGAACCAATCCTGACCTGAGCCGGGTTCCAGCCGGGGCCAATCACCAATTCAACAAATCAGATGGCAGGACGGCAGTATAAAAACCTGTTGAGACTGTTACTACATAGAAATACACAGTGCGTTGTAACACAAAGTTTGTTCTAAACTGTTTCCTGTTGAGTTCTGTTGTGTCTTTAAAGTTTCCAAGTAAGTGTTGTGTTATTGTACTTTCGGGACCTTGTGTGTTTCTTTATTTAGTTTTATTTCTTATTAAGGTGAGCAGGTTTTAGAAAAGGTTTCCATTCTTCTGGATCACATTGTTTGGTTTTTTAATTGTTTGGTTTTGTAGTGAAGTATTTTGTGTAATTAAATACATACAATGGGCCATTAATCAACGCCTCTATTTGGGATGTCATACTTTCAGTTTGGCTAAATGACCTGCAGGTGAGGAAAACATCCTTTTAAGTAGAATTTACTTTATTTTACAGTACTGATACCTCCTTCAGTTCATAAAAGTAGATATTACTTGTGTTTAATTTAAATGAAGTGTTGTTCAGTACAAGGTGAGTATATGTTAGACGAGGTGGAAAACAATTGTTTGGTTACGTCCTGGTCATCTCATCATGCAGCTCGAAATCCTGGTTCCTGCTGATTAGTTTACTAGTTAAACAGCTCAAGATAAAAAAAATCGTCTCGTCACTGAGCAAGTACACATGTACAGATTAGGGTTAGGAGGCGTGTCAGAAGCCCCCTCAGCAGTACCAGTTTTTCGACTTTTCTCGTCACCTCGTCCATTTTGGGACAAGTGCTAGCTTGTAAAAAGTTTGGCCTGATAGTCGGGGGATGGTAACACCCATAAACAGTCTAAAGTTCTGTAGCTTTATCTGGAAAAACCATCGTCCAGCTTGACTTATAGTCACTTGGTTTTCACTGGTGTGGATGCTCCCATCATTCCAATCGCTCGTGAGTTGATGTAAGAATATCTGTAGATTTCAAAACAACACGATAAATGTAATAATGTGATTTCTTTTGTCTTTCAGGCATCATGAAAATCGCCTCATTTAACATTCAAAAATTTGGGAAAAGAAAACTGTCCGATCCAGCTGTTCAGTCGACGTTAATTAAGGTAAAAATTTAGACACTTAACATTGTTTTACTCAACAATCGCTGCTATAAACACCGAAACTGCTCAACGCATCTGTGGTTCGGTACTGTACATTTGTTCATGGTTTATTATTCAATAATCAAGACCCTAGGATTCTGACATGACCCCACTGAACGACCGTGATCGTAGCAGGAACGTAATAACACGGTAATAACACGGTAATAACACATAAATGTGTGTTTCCTGTACGAGTGTATCAGGTGCAGCAGTGTTGGGATTTTTTAACGATTTAGTTTTGATGCTTGAATAATCCGCCGATCAAAGATCCGAGGAAGATTAACACAGATCATGTCTTTAAAATTCCTCCGGCGACCAGCACTAACAGGTTATTTGTTCTTAATACGAAGGCCGGGAGATTTACACGGCATTTATTAATCCCAACAACACTCTTACACCTGATGGAAACAAGACCGTGTCATATAATTAATTATGTTATAACCAATTTACCACATATTGCCACATAATAAAGAGCTTATATTAAATTATGTCTGTGTTTTTAGATCCTCTCACGCTATGACATTATTGTTGTCCTGGAGGTGGTGGATTCCAGTGGGAAAGCGGTCGAAAGTTTCCTCAAAGAACTAAACAAGTACAATCAAGTCCATGCAAGTATCTTGAACGTAACTAAAATGGTGAATGACTTTTCTTTTCTTTTTTTGGCAGGGCCAATCCCAAGCGACATTACTCGATGAAGCTCAGCGTACGTTTAGGAAGGACTGTTTATAAGGAGCAGTTTATGTTTCTTTATAGGTAAACCCCACTCTGTAATCAACTTTTACTTCACACGAGCATCATTTTAGCTTATACAATGTATTAACTAAAAACCTGACGTTGTATCTTCTGTGCCTTTATTTGTTAAGCTTTGCTGTGGATTTTCTCTTCATTTCGAGAAGTGTAGTATTTTATTTATAAATGGTCAGGTGACCCAATCCTTCCGTGTTCATTATGCTTGTATTGACAGGGACGAGCTGGTGCAAGTGGTCGACACTTACCAGTATGAGGACAATCAGCCCGGAGATGAGGACGCCTTCGATCGGGAGCCCTACATTCTGCGCTTCTCTTGTCCTAACACGGGTATGTGATGATGCACCAGTGTTTAGTTCCAAAGGTTCAGTACCAAAGGCATGAGTGAATGTAATTAAAGCTGATATTCAAATGGAATCTAAACCATTCGTTTCCAATCACTATTTTATACACATGCGAAGAATGGATGTCTTTGGACTCTCAAATATGATGCCATGCCACTGTCGGAAGAGGGACATTGTGGGAATTTTAGCATTTTAGAATTTATTCTTTTAAAAAATTCTTTTAAAAATAACTCCTAAGAATTACTCTGTTGCATTTTAACTGCAGTGAAACACACATCTACACACGTTAGGGAACACACACTAAGGGGCAGCAGTGAGCACACATGACTGACATGGTGGGCAGCTCTGGTCACGGCACCTGGAGAGCAGTTAGGGGTTTCGGTGCCTTGCTCAATTGTACTTCAATCGTGACCATCCGACCATAAGCTGAGCGTCTGTTCACACTGCCCCCTAGTGTGTGTAAATGTGTGTTCCACTGCACGGATTGGGTTACATGTGATAATTACTTTTGTAGGGAAGTGCCACTCCTATCACAATGAGCAAAAAAGAAGATTGTTATTATTACACGATATTTAATAATAATAATGATGTGTGTGTGTGTGTGGTTTCAGTGATAAAAAACCTGGTACTGGTCCCGGTCCATACAAAGCCTGAAGACTCAGAGAAGGAAGTAGATGAACTGTATGATGTAGTCATGGCTGTCAGAGACAAATGGAAAACTGACGTATGTCAAATATGATTGCAATAAAAATGATTGAACTTTCTTTTAATTATGCATAAACATAAACGATGAGAAAAGGGCAACAACGGTTGTAATTCATAGTTGTAACGGTAGTACAGCCACACCTCTTGCTATAATTTCTACACATGACTTTATGCGTAATTATAATCTTCCATTGTTTATCTTTTATGCAGAATATCATGATCTTGGGAGACTTCAACGCAGACGGCAGTTACGTATCCAAAAAAGAGATGAAGGTGATTCGCATCTTCACAGACAAAGAGTTCCACTGGCTGATTAATGATAAAGTGGACACCACCACAAGCATGAAGAACGACCACACCTACGACAGGTTTGTCCAGCATTCAGAAGGTTTAAAACAAAAAGCTACAAGACAAATCCGGTCTTTTATTGAAGAACTGTTGTTGTTCTGGGTTTCAAATTCATCTGCATGGTTTTGTATTTTACTTTAGGATTGTGGTGTATGGAAAACGCTTGCTCGATGGAATCGAACCAAATTCCGCCAAACCTTTCAACTTCCAACAGGAGTTTGGACTGACAGAAGCTGAGGTAAGTACTTCATTACAATTTACTTCAAGCTTTTCATTTACTTCCATAATTATCAAGCCAGTTGGCACTTAACTGGGTCAATTATACTCTATATAGTGTTTCTACTGATCTTTTTAACCTAAAAAAGCATTCCTGACAAACACCAGACGATGTCTAGCGTCGAAAACCCTGTGACAACACAAGAGTCCAGTAATTCTGGGTGGACCGACATGCTCGGAATTTAACTGCGATCTGAAATCAATAACATTCAGTGAAAAGCTTAAAAAGATTTGATTAAATCGAAGCCACAGAGACGAGAACGACAATCTATTTACATCCAGTGGGATTACTAAATTAACAGTTTTGGTCTGAGATTATGTTCTTCCTAAAACTCAAAAGAGGAATGATTTTTATGGTCTAAATAATCTGGGATACAATTCCTACTCCATTAAATGTTTACTAGGTTATTAGGATTGTTGGTTGTATTAATGACAGGAAGCAGTTATTCACTTATACAAAAGTTCATATCACAGTCACAGTGAATTTAGTATCTCCGATAAATCTAAATGCATGGTTTTGGACTGTTAGAGGAAACCGGAGCACACAGAGTAAACCCATATAAACTCTACACAGAAATGATCCAGGCTAGACCAGACCAGTTGGGAATTGAACCTTCTTACTGGGACCTTTTCTTGCTGTGTAACAAATTATTTGTGCTCCCCTCCCTTTCAACTCAACCAAACATCTTACTTAAAAAAAACTTTGTAACAGGAATCTAACTTCCAGCATTAATAATATATATTTTATTACAGGCACTAAAAGTGAGTGATCACTATCCAGTGGAGGTGGAACTAAAAGAAGTCAAAGCCAGCAAATAAAGTAAGACAGTATAAGTATTTCATCTACACCGTTAATCACAGACACACGTTACAACTCACAGTCAGATTAAACTACAAAATATTAATCAATTCTGTTTTAGGTTTAATGTGAGGAGAAAAGCCAGAGCAAGAACAGGAACATCAGTACAGGAGCTGGACCGGCTTAAAACAATCATGTAAAAACGCTGATGAAGCCTGGACTGACTAGCAGATCAAAATGAGATTTGTAATTTAAACACTGTTTCAAACGGTTTTACTTGTTGAGTCATACAAAATATGAATAAAGTTAATTTACAAAACTTTATTTCAGACAGTTTGATCGCAATGTACGATAATGTAAGTAAAATAGTAGTTTGCGGACGTTTGCATCGTGGACCCACAGCAGAATCGAATGTCGGGCATCGGCTTGTCAAGCGTGTACGGTCAAATCAAAACAGCCACAAGTCCTCGGTCATTTCTTCCCAGACTTCTTGATACCACCGGATGCTGCAAAGAGTTGTTAAATATAAATCAAAGACAGTTTGGTGTACATGTACAGGATGATCATCGATGTGACCATGAACACACGAGAGGCCAAAGGAAAAATAAAGAAATAATATAGTTTTAAAAGAATTAATATCCATGTAAATAACTCTTTGCATGCTAGATTAGGAAGCAACAATTTTGTAAACCTCTAGTTAGTGCTATTGAGTTACAGTTAGGATAGTTGGTTGCTGGACGTGTTCTGGATAAGCATCTTCTGAATTCCTTTAATGTAAAAAAATAATTTTTGTATGTGGTTAAGATACTGGACTGGGCATTCAAAGGTGACTTGTTTACTGATTTAAGCCCCACCACAGTCAGGTTGCAACCGTTGAGCCAAAAAAGTGTGGCCCTCGGGTCAACAACTTCATTTTGCTATGGGAAAGTGCACTGTTGTATACGGGTCAATTGGTGCAATAAACAACCCTAGATTCCCTGTTTTTGAATCTATCGGTGTTGTGTTTTGACTTCAATTACATTTTATACTCATGTGTGGTGCCACCAGCAGTGAAATAATGGTAATAACATGGCAATAACGTGGTAATCGGTGTGGCTCTGAGAATTGTGTAACAGGCGCAACAGTGTGGCACCAAACTTTTTAATTTTATTCCATTTTCTTGTTTTTACCTTTTTATCAGTCAGGGTCACAGTGGGACTGGCCACCCGAGAAAACTTATAAATAATCAGCAGGGTGAATAAAAACAGACTAATTTTACCTAATGGTCCTTTTCCTGCTGCTTTGGCTTTCATTGCATCCAAAGCTTTCTGCTCCTCCTTCTGCTTCTGTTTGAACTGAGCATCATCCTATGGAGGAAGAAACAGAAAAAGAACGAGTACATAAAACCGGCTTCACGTGTTCTTACATACAGGCGTATTGCATTGTTTACAAAACAACTACAGACTCTTTTCCAGTCAAACATGGAACGAAACTCACATCGTCCACCTCTTTGGATTGTTTCTTGGGAGCCTTGAGGGGTTTCTTTTTACCACCTGCACACACAGAGCTTGATTATAATTCTGTAGATGTACTGAAGTACTGAAAAATTCCAAGATGTTACGGAAACTTTCATTGTGACACACAAATTACTACCAAATTCCTTACATTGCACCACTACCGCAGATATTTAGTATACTATTTTAAACCTTTAAATAACAATGGCCCTTTCCTCTCTATTTGACCACTAACAATTCTGCTCCTCATGTGTTTCCACCTTCATCAAGGACCATGAGAGATAATCTGAAAGGACAACAGAGATTAAATCTGTCACATTAGCCTAATCATAATAAGAGATATGAATAATCAGCTACAGATGAGTCTTTAGATTTGTAAATATACTAAAATTAACTGCCTTTGTAAACATGTCATTAGTCAATTATAATCACTGAGCATCACTGTTTTAAGCAGTCATACTAAACTTATTTATATTGTCACATAGACGCCATCAAACAAGGAATTGAAAGGTCATGCAACAAAATTATAATTTAAATTTCTAATTTGATTTATGCCTCTTTATATAATCTTTAGTTGGAACTTCATTGGTGAATTTCTTGAGTACGTTCTACAAAAATCAGTTATTTCGTCAAGGCACGATTCCAAATTGCTAAGTCACAGTAGAGTAGTGCACTAGATCAGAGGTTCTATGTGGCAGATTCTACAAAGTGAAGTGCACTAATTCTAGGAGGCTCGAATCCATTTGGTACTAAACCATTACTAAGCTCAACACGCAGTCAGACAGTAAATCGCAAATTCTACAGGAAAACAAAAATCAAACACGGAAAGCGATTAAAATGAACGTTAACAGACAGTTCAGCGGTTAAAAGCGTGTTTAATAATCGTTTAGTTGGCACAGCTTAGCGTTGTTTATACAGAAACAAGATTGTAACGTTAATCGGATCAACCTGTACACTAACGTTATGCCTTAAAAAAGACAGTTATAGTGCTAATATATTTTGTCATAATTAATAATTGTTTCGCTTAATAATTACCTTCTCTTCCAGACATTTTATTTTCTGTAATAGCCTACGAGAGTGAAACGAAGCAGTTAGACTAACAACAGAAGCGCTTTGCTGAGAACCGCGTTTCCCCCTCCACACCCGTATTGAGGCCAATCCCGCCTTCTTCTCTGCGGTTGGCTAATTCTGATCCGATTGTGGGTGGGATTCGAATTTCCTAGGACCTAAAGTAACCCGGATAAGCTCCTGTTCGGCTCCTGATATTAATAAGTCGGTCGTGAATCAGATAATAACATTAAATTGTATATGTGTGTTGTGTAGGAAGGTTTTTTATATATATATATATAAAAATAAAAGCACAAAACTAATCAATTTTCTAATCTTTTGTACGTTTTAAAATATATTAATTACAACATTTTCTGGTTTTGTTAAGTGTCAACCTAGAGCGAAGCTTTGTTTTTAGTAGTCTCGCTATATGCCTGTGTTAAAAGTTAGCTGTCATTTTCGTTAGCATGACTTACAAGATAGCCACTCAAGCTTTTATATTATTTTTCCCCCAGCCGTATTTATACACGGTCTATATTCAGTTTCCAAATCTACTGACGACTGGAGTGAAAAGTTCTATCTGGTACGTTATTGTGCTGTTCAGCATGTATGTTTATACTTATTAGCGAAAGTGAGATGCAAGTTCATTCATTTTAATTATCAGTTAAATTATTTAAAAAAATTACACAGAGCTGATAAAGAAGAAAAGAATTGTGGCGTTTTGTATTTTGTTCTAGTAGATATAAAGGCAACTATGCAATTTATTTTAGCTTTTTAGACTGGAAAGACCGGTTTTTATACCAAACAGACTAAGACAAGAATATAAAGAAAATTGATAGTGGAGAATATTAATTAAGCAACA
>JAOTRQ010056787.1:0-14172 GCA_028565875.1 Hoplisoma paleatum | reverse complement strand
GTGACTACTGGACAATTTACACATTTCCGATCAACCTAGTGCATGTTTTTGGACTGTGAGAGGAAACCGGAGTACCCGGAGGAAACCCACGCTTACACGGGGAGAACACGCAAACTCCGAACAGAAAGTCACCAGTCCGACCCGGGGGATCGAACCCGGGACTTCTTGCTATGAGGCGACAGTGCTAGAACCACTCAGCCATCGTGCCGCCCTTATGTTTTATACAGTGATATAAACTAGCTGCACTAAATCCTATGTAAACGTTTTACATTTCTGCGTTCACCAATAGCTTTTTAACTGGTTAAGGGTTTAAATACTTAATCATTTATAAACATTAATGCCAGTCATTTCCTTTTATCCTTTGGAGGCAACCAGGGCCTAGTGGTTAGGGGATTGTACTTGTGATGGGAAGGTTGCCAGTTTGATTCCAAGACTCGACATGCCCTGACTGAAGTGCCCTTAAGCAAGACACCTAACCCCTATCGTTCATGGCATGTGTGCTCACTGCTGCTCCCTAGTGTGTGTTCAGTGGTGTCTGTAAATGTGTGCTTCACTGCACGAATTGGGTTAAATGCAAAGAAATAAATGCAATTAGAAATAATAAAGTGTGTCGAAACACAGGGTCGAATGAGATTTATAAACTCTACAATAAACATGGTCTTTTAGTTTTGGGGGGAATAGCTGACACTGGTCTGGTTTGACAACAGGTTTTAAAGTGTAAATGTTACTAATAGAAAAATCTGTCTACATGTTAAGAAAATTAAATGGGGAAAGATTTGTTGGCTTTGATCTGTGTCAATTGCAGTGGGTTTTTACCTGCCAAATAATCGACCAGAAACTGGATGTCCTGGGTGTGTCGTATTTGGCTCATTGAGTTTGTCGTCAACAAAACCTGAATTAAGCAAATAAACAGAGTTGCAAATGTCAGCATCCCCCAAACACTGAATTTCTGATAAGATCGTTATATGCATTTGTAACGTTCCTCCAATCAGGTCAAGTCAACTTGAATGCACTATTTATAAAAAAAAGAAAAGGAAAGCCAAGCAGGAATACACCCTGAACAAAGCACC
The DNA here is from genome assembly GCA_028565875.1 of Hoplisoma paleatum. Classification (NCBI taxonomy): domain Eukaryota; kingdom Metazoa; phylum Chordata; class Actinopteri; order Siluriformes; family Callichthyidae; genus Hoplisoma; species Hoplisoma paleatum. Next base: position 13,102 of record JAOTRQ010056787.1, on the reverse strand, counting down.
CATATAATAGAAGGCAACAGACACACCCATGTTCTATTCTTTTACACCTAGTGTAGAACACTTAATCCAGCTCCTAAACGTTTAATAGTGAAAGGAAAGCCGAGAACCTGATGAAAGCGTATGCACACATGACAGAAAGTCCACTTTTTACTCCACTATCAACCGATTACATTGAAAAATAATTCCAGTGTAAAAACATCTGGGTATTGGAATTCACACAGTCTCAGAATCATCATGTGTTAATGATGAATTCTTGTCAAAGATCAGAACAATAGATCTGACCTGATATCCCAACCCTTACATACAGTTAACAAAAAATGAGTAACTAGGATAAAACATTTGTGTTGTTATCATTTCAGCATTTGAACCAGGAGTCTAAGGTCAAAGAGGCAGAAGAAAAGGGAGCGGCAGCAGTAAAAGAGGCTATACTACGTGTACAGGAGCTTGAAGTGGCCCTAAAGCAAGCTAAACGGGACATGGCCCGTCAAGTGCGCGAGTACCAATCTCTTATGAATATCAAACTTGCCCTGGACATTGAGATCGCCACCTACAGGAAACTGCTAGAAGGAGAAGAAAGCAGGTATGATGGAGCAACTGGTGCCCAAACTCACTGCTTCATGATCTTTCAATTTCATTGTAAAAATAGTTTATTCATTTTTTTAAATATTCTTTCAGAATGGTGCATGGGATTCAGGCAGTCAGTATCTCCAGACAGACCTGTGAGTTCCATTGCATGCTCTTTTTTATTTTATTTAGAATTATTATTATTAGGATTTATTTAATACATTTTAATCATAACCGTATTATTAACTTAGATGCTATGTCATGTCTCTCACAGCTTTAGTGTCTCAGTCTCTGGAGAGCAGTATTATTTCATCTCACACAGCTCGGGCTTCGAGTGAGAGAAATTTCTCCAGTGCGTCCACCATCAAAACCGAGTAAACAAGTCCAAAAAACTTCAAGGGCTGAAAGTGATATAAGTTGCTATTTATGACAGTTCATTCATTAGCAGTGTAGTAAAACAGCAAACTACACAATTCAGAAACTCCTTTTAAAATTTGTTTTCTCAAACAATCATTCATCCTTCATATATTCACTTAAAACATGTTCTAACACCTTATAATTAATAATAAATCATCCAACTGAAACAGATGTTAAACTTCTGGATTTGCTACTTGATCTGTCAGAGGTCCAACTTGTTTTTTATTTCAGTACCAGGTAATAAAGTTTGTCTCCAAGGACACACCCTGAGTGTTTTTCTTTTCTTTACTCACTCTACAGCTCATATTACTGAATTCAGAGCTATTGAATTTCATCTAATGATTACTTAATAGGTTTCATTGTACTTTGCTGGGCATAAACCGCTTATGTTATCGAAGTTATGTTTGAACCCAAGTTTACCGCTGGGTGTTGAGGGCCTCTGAAAAATGGGAAGTGGGCGAAAACTGGAAAACTAAAAAAAATCTTTGCACTATAATTCTAAATAGAACTCTAACTTTTGAATGTCAGTTCTGATTCAGCTCAGTATTTTAATACACACTGTTATAACCGTGTAACAGGTGATGTAGTGGGATTTTCCTGGCCTGAATCTTGGTGTTGCTGGTAAGCAGCATCTGTAAACATCACTTTAAAACTACACTATGGCCAAGCATCGGAGGTGACTAAATGGGTAAAAATACACCAACCAACGCTTTATAACATAAGATAAAATGCTGGGACCTTCTATTATTACCTAGTATGGGTGGGGTGATCCTGTTAAAATGTTGGTGGTACAATAGGTCATAATAAAGGACTTAGAGACTGTTGATGCAGCAACTTACCAAACTAGAACTGCCAGTGTTAAATGGATTGGCTTTTGTGATCTGTTGCCATGGTTGCCAGGTTTGAAGATGATGGATAATGGTTTTGACATTGTAAGCATAGTTTAACAAATCAACTGATCGTTTGGGTCTTCACTTCCTAAATAATACTTTAAACCCCAAACTAAATGAATTTTTATTCACTCAACTTTTAAGTGTATAATTGTACACAACAAAGCGATGTTATTGTCCCTGTATACTAGCGTGCAGGCTATTCACTCAGACATAAAAAAGAAAAAGAATTCGAAGCAGCTTTTGCATAAAATGTGCGGAATGCCCTTCATCCAAATTTAGCTTGAGGTAATACAGTAATGTTTTCCCCATTGTCTTTATAAAAGCTAAAACATATAAAGCACATATTTCACCCCACTGTAAGTGAATAGACATATCACCAGATTTATCTACAGATTCTCAGGCATACGTTTTATTATAATTAAACATTATAGCTTCAGTCACACTGCTGAATTTTGATCAAAATCACTAAACTAATTATTTGGACCAACGACCTATAATCTAAAACAATGATCTGAAAAATCGAACCAATTTTGTCGAGCAGAGTTGCCTTGGTTTTGCTCAATAGATTTGCATAATACCTATTCAGATCGAGAATAAACTCGAGTGAACTGTGAGTGAACTATGTGTCCGGAATAATAATGCAACAGCTTCTGGAATGCCATTCTTTTTATGGTCGAACTGGACTGACCTGCACAAAGCTCAGAAATGAACCCATCTCGAGAACCTTTCAGTGAATTTGAATACTTAAATGAGGTTGTTTCAAGACCAGTGTTGGATTAAAACCCTAAAAAATAAAAAATAAAAATTTTTTTTGTATTCATCTCCCATGGTTTTGGAATGCATCCACAACCTCTTAACGATGAAGTGTACTTAAAAATGCTACACCCTGTTTAGGAGTGCTTCGAACACACCCTGTAATTAGATTGACTTGTATAGTTTTAAGCCATTTTGGCTCTGCAGCATGTGAATTTGTTTATCTTTCCCTTTACTAGAACATAAAGCTCTAGCCCAGACAATACGGCCCTCAAAAATCTCTGTTCCTTGGAATATTTAATGGAAGTTTATACACTGTTTCTAACATATACCCAACCCATATCTGTTCATCAAAGCAGCAGATAATAAAGAGTTATTTTTGCACTTATTTATAGTGTTTTTTACTGCAAACAGGTTTGCTTTGGAGGTGTGGGTGTGTCTGTCACCACAGTTGACATGTACGAATATAATCATGCTTGTTTGCTGCCAATCAGTCATTAAATCTGTAGATCCGATGTTTTATTTACTTAAGTGAAGAAAAGTCAGGGATCTGATCATAAATAAGCCCGGATTTGAAAAAAAAAAAGAATCGAAAACACTCAGAAGACACAAAACAAACTAAGTTATTTCTTCCAAACAAGTCAGTCATGTCATATAGGGCTAATGAAGCAAGACATACAATGACATACTGACATGTTGGTATTTCAGGCTCTTTTTCCTAGAAAGCAAACAGGAACTTTTAGGTTTGTGCATTTGGATTTTAACACATTGCTAACACAAATTACTAAACAATCACTTTAATATTTATATCGAATTCATTGTTGTATCTCCGGTTAACTTTACTTTCTTGTGTTTGTTTATTGTTGGATGAACTCAGAGCACCCTGAGTAAACCTACACAGACACATGAAAACACACAAGAGAGTACTCAGAACACACCAGTTGAGGATCAAACCCAAGGACCTGCTTGCTGTGAGGTCACAATGTTACACACTTAGCAACCGTACTAACAACGAAGTTAACTCATCACTTCATCCTAAATATCCTTAGATTTAGGCTTAAAATTCAGCTTTTTTGCATAAAATCTAATGGTTTGTTTATTTCATGACACAGTAGTGGCAGTGAGGTGTGTGTTATTTGACAACGTACTACAAACACAAGCTAATATTTATTTTAAAACGTTTGATTGAACTGGGATTATTAAGTAATTCATTCCAGCTTTAAATTTAAAGCTATTATAGAACTCGTTCCGGGGCTTGGAGTCTTAATCGACAGTTAATCTACGATGTTATTCACTTTTACTGCCAGAAGAGGGCGCACAATGAAAACACTTCCATAGTATAATCACAAGTAATACAACATTAATCATACTTAGTGTTAGAATAAAATAGACACACACACACACACACACACACACACACACACACACACACACACACACACTGTCATATCTAACTATTTAGGTAAGTATTGTAGTGTGATATTCAGTTATCATCATTTTATTGTACTGGAATATTCAGTTATCATAATTTGTCTCATCACTGTTTTAACCTGGTCAAGGTCTCAGTGGGTCTGGCTTGCTTGTAATTTTTAAGCACAATGCCTTAACAAGCACCACACACCACATTCAATTCATGTTTTTGAAAACTGTGATTTAATTGCGGTGCAACAGGGTGCCAATACCACACAGCTAAGGTTCCGTCTTTGCCCTTGGTCGCTTCCTATGTGTTATTTGGCATGTATGTGCATGTATGTAGGGATTTCCTCTAGAAATTCGGGTTTCCTTCCACCTCCTAAAATGTGATAGTGAGTAAATGTTGAATATCTATTGTTCCTAGGCTTTAGAACAGTGAGAAATTTTATTGCAATGCAATGTGGTGCTTTTACCAGGGCGTGTTCCATATTTACACCCAGAGTTTCCTGGACTATCATTCTTTTAAATTAGTTTAAAATTGATAACCATTCTAATCAGTAAGTAAAGAAGCCCTTGTCAGAATGTGCTACTGAATGTTATTAGATTCATTTTCAATGTCTTAATAAATTATGTTAGACCTTAAACAACCGAACGTATAAAATTATAATTACGTTTGCAACATTTGATTTTTGCTTCATAGCTTAGCCATGTTTAAATATGTCTTATTTCTAAATGACCAGCATTTAGTGTTAAAGCATTAATCTTATGTTTCATTTATAAATCTCTTGTGCAAAGGGTTATATTGTGCAAAACAACCCAGACTTAAAATTTAACAGGAGACTGGAGAAAATATTTCAACACAGAGTCTGTACTTGGCAAGAGCAATTCTGGCAGTTATGAATCAACCCTTAGTCTGCAAATGTGCAATATTAGTGCTTCTGTTTCTGGCTTTGACAAGAATATGAAATATTTGGATCCCTTCCTTAATAAATTTAACCTCTTTTTATAAAAATGCTTCGATTCATAATGAAATACTGTAGAGCGGTAAATACTGTGGTTAGGTGCAGACCACTTTTGTCTCACAGCAAGAACATCCTGGGTTTGAGAGGATGTAGAGGGATGAAAACATGCAAAAACATGCATCCAGATTAATTGGAGACACTGAGTTGCCCTATAGGTGTGTGTATGTGTGTGTGTACGTGTATGTGTGTGTAATCTGTGAATGACTGGCGTCCTATTACATGACTGGTGTTACTATTGCGCCCATTAAAAGGTTGGGAGAGACTCCACCCTGATTAAGAATTTCAGTTAAGAAACTAGGTGAGTGAAATAAAGCATTTATTTACATTTATTACTGTGATGAGAACTTTTAAGACCTCCAGAAACAATGAATAAATCTGAAATGGGTACTCACATAGCATTCCAAATAGCGGCATGTTAATTAAATCAATATATGTGTGAGGAGAACATAATAATTCCCTTTCATTGGGATGTGTGGTCCATTATAATGTGAATGTTCTGTATAACATTTGTACATTGTACTCATTGAACTGTCAAAACGAACCCCAATAATAACAATGAAAGTTATTCATTCATAGTGGCCCAAAAAGGTATTTTAATATTCAACTGATCAACATTCAAGTATTCAAAGCAAAAACAGCAAACATGCAAAAACCTGCTTTATAGAACGAGTAAAACCAGCTTTTTGGGTACGATTGTTGTACCTGCTAATCAATCTTATAGGAGTACATGTATGAACAGCCCTCCTTTGGTCGTATCACAAATTCTGGTGAAAAATTATTGATAAATATTTACAAAACTCTTCATATTCTAATGAACTCTTTGATTGAGCTCTTCTCCAAAGGCCATTTTGGGTGTGGTTCCTCTTAACGTTTCTTCCTTGTAAATGTTAAAAAAGTTTTAACTTGTCACTGTCACCTTGGACTTGTGTATAAAAGGAGGTTTGGTTCTAGAATCAATGATCGTCTTTTAAAACTATTTGAACTACAGAAAGTTTTTTTACAAACACATCTGACTTACGTTCAGGTTTTGGGTGCAGTTTTTCTGTGACTTCAATCAGTGAAATAGAGTGAAATTTAAATACTCCCTCCACCATGCTTCGGTTTCCTATTCCTGTGCTTTTTCTTTTTACCCTTTGTGCATGCCTGCCCTGGTCTTTGACTGAAACCAATACCATCCGTTTTGGAATTTGGTTTCCATGATGTTGCAGGTCATACACTGACCATGTTAAACTTGGTACAAAGTAAATTGCAGTCAATGTGAGACGTAATACAAGAATTCTTCACATTTTCATACCTGGGCAGAGCAGTGATTTCAAACACTTGATAGTGACACACATTTGCCGATGGCATTTCTTACCATGTTCTTGTGGCTCCACCCTAAATCCACCCGCCCGGCCTTTAGTGTAAGTAATTGAGAAAGAACTACTCGCTCTCTCTTTCTTTCTTTTCCCTTTTTTGTTATGCAAGCTGAAACAGGTCTAATCCACCCTTCTGCACCAGTAACAGAAACTCAGGGGATAAGCAAGTTTGGAAATGCTCTCCAGGGTAGACATAAATTATTCATCTCCTATACAGCTTGTCATTTTCTTAAAGAAGTGTCCGTAACGATAAATAAATAATAAGTAATGCATTCAAATGCATTTGCCAGAAAGAGTGCTTTCTGACAGGTTACATATTTGTTACCTTAACACTGTTCATACTGCTACAGCAAACACTAGGGACGGGTATGTGATCGTACCGAAGTGCACTGAGATCGTACTGACAGATACCTGAGTTGTATAGGCTAATTAAAACAATTATTACTAAGTAATTACTTTTTAATGTCATCAATAACTGGCATGTACAAAATAGATCTAATAAGAAACACACACTGCCGTGAAGAACATGCAAACTAGACAATGCTCAATGTATGACTAAGCCACCCATATGCATGGAACAGTGTTATAAATTATTATATATTATTAATGTTATAAAACCATTATAAAAACATGATTTCTAAGATTCGGAGTTTGATAGTTCTGTGAATGGATTAATAGGCCTGGATGTGATTAATTTAATGAGATAAATGTGTTTGCTGCTTGATAATCAACTGGCCTTAAATCCACAATATGTTCCAATATTAAATGATGCTAGTGTTTATTATTTGGCATCAAAACCGGTACAGACCTGATATTAATCAGAAATGTTGCAGGTTAATACTTGATGCTGTATTTTCATATTTACATCCTGTGAAGTGACTTTATTACTTTTGACATTTGATTCTTGATTTTCTGCTTCATAAATGGAACGTGGACAACATATTAGAATTATGTAAACCCCTTTTTTTCTTAAAACTGTGGATACTTTCGGCAGGTGTGTCGTTCCTCGTTTGTAGTTAACAAAGACAAAGCTAACAAAGAAATCAGGTATTTCAACTAAACGCTTGACAGTTGTTCTAAACACGGTGAGTTTTGTACTGACATTCTATTGACTTTTGATTACGTGCATGTGTGTCTAAAGGAATCTGCAAAAATGCAATCGTAAGTTATATAAGGCACAGCTGACACACTTAACATACCATAACTGTTATTAACACTTTCAGCATTTAGCAGTTGCCTTCATACAAAGCAAATTATATTCAAAACCAAATATTATTTTGAGTGATTGAGTGTTAGGGGCCTTGCTCAGGGGGCCAACAGTGGCAACTTGGTGGTGGTGGTGAAGCTTCAATCCATGACCTTCCGATTGCTAGCCTTAACAATCACTGCCTACCAAAAGATCCTTATATTGAAATAAGAGAACTTTTAAAATGCTTGGCATTAGGTTTATAATATTTCCATTTAACTAGAACAGCATTAGAAAGGATTTTAGGCTCACGGTCTGCATTCTGATTGGTCTCCAATGGTTTGTTAAAGTTTCGTGCAAGCAAAAAAAATTATAGAAATGTGTAGAAGTACTAGGTAAATGCTGCCAGATAAAAGCTCCAACTCCATCATCTCATTATTTTCTCCAAACATACCGGTGTGGCTTAAGTGGTTGCTTTAAATGTCACTAGGTTCATTCATATTATACATTCTATTGCATGCGTTTGTCCAAAATGAATGTTTATTTCAGTGTTTCTTGTATTCACCTGTGAGGAATAAGATAAATCTTCATATTTATCTACAGTATCTACAGAAATTCAACCACAACTCTACATCAGAATCATGTGTATCTGAATAAAAAAAATACTAAACAATAATTCTTTATAAAATGAATAGGTTTTATTGATAATACGATTGTTGACATTTTGACAATGTACATGAATAAAAGAATACATAAATATGAACGTGACATATTCTTTAACCTCCAGTATTAGTGCTTTGTAAAACTAACTAGTACTTGAATAATTGATTACATCCATCTGACGCATCAAGTGTGGAATTTGTGGCCCATTCTTCTCATGCAAGAGATTCCAGCTTAATGAGGTTTGATGGCATTCTGCACGTGCTTGGTTTAAATCCCACCATAGGTTTTCTGCAGGATTTAAATCTGTAGACTCAAGGAAGAACAAAAGAATCTATTTTATTTGTTTCATATACACATGCATAAGTACAGTACAACAAGAGTTAATGATCTTGTTCAAGGACCCAAAATGTAAAAAAAAAAAAGTCTGAATGCTATTTGATTGATGATTAATTCCTTAACTAAACTTTGGTCAACTGGTTTAGTATTATTGTATTATTGTATCATGTATTGTATTATTGTATTATTGCATTAATAGTTCCTGCAGCACTGTACTGTGCCTCACAGAAGCGTGCCTCATAAATGCCTTATTTTTGGCATTGTACAATCAACCCTACCATTGCTTCTAGGACAATAGTGGTGACCATGCTGGAATCTCTAATGACCATGGCTGCAAAAATTCTACTCTTGCATTGTATGTTTATAATGTCTGGACAGTATTAAATATTTCAGATTATAATAGATTTTATAGAATCAATTACACATTTTGCACACATTTGTTGGTCAAAACCATCTATGACACACCTTGTTGCAGCCCTTTTTGTATCACTGAAGATTGCCAGGCTGGGCCTGGGTTTATGCGTCTATTAGCTCTCGATGCGCGAAATGCATTAATGAAAACACCGTTAAATGCACCTGAATATCTGAACATATTGCATAATTATTGGGAGACTTTTTAATATTATAGAGTAAAAAACATGTCATGAAAAGTGTTACATGATTGTGCAGTTTGTTTGCAAGAGTTCATGACTATATAAGGTAATAGCAGAGTACAGTACTTTACTACTGCAGGGTAAACCCTCAGATGTGCAAAACCTGTTTGTGGCTTGTAATAAGGGCAGGTAGTTGTTTAACAGAAATAAGGCACCTGTTTGGCCTGGAGGGTGTGTGCAGTTTATTGCAGTGAAAGTTATGTGTTCTAATCAAACGTCATGTTCCTCAACTCTACCTAACAGTTTGCAAAATTCTGCACAATACAAAACGTGGTGTTTTTAGATTTTGTCCCTATAGTGTCTTAATAGAGAAGAAAAATCAAAAGCTAAAAAGTAATTTACAACCTGGTAAACAAAATATGCTTTAGCACCATTTGTTTGCACCATTAAGCCATTACTAATACGGTATACTAGAAGGTCAAACTCAGCAGACATTTCATATTGAGCAATTGAGGGATAAGGGCCTTGCTTAGAGACCCAACTGTGATAACTTGATGTTAGTGGGGCTTGAACCTTGCAACCTTCTGCTCTCTAGCCCAGTACCTTATTCACTATCAAGCCATCACTACTCGTCTTTTTATTACAATTAATATAATAAAACATTTTAAAATAAAATATTCTTCAGGATGAGTTTAGTTAACATCCAGTGACATTTTCCCCCAGTACAAAGTAAAATTTCCATTATATTTGCATTTTGCAGCAAATAATGAGATGTATAATTATATTTAATGTATAACATCTGTGCCATTTTTAAGTTTTGGATTCCTGTTCTTAACTGGGCATGGGTGAAGCACATTCCTCTCAAAATTTAACTTATTGTCACTAGAGCCTTTAACTTTCTTTAAGCCATGGAAATGTCCTATAAACATAAATTCCCTACCTGTGTCACACAAATGCAAATGTTAGTAAAAGCCTTGATACATAATATCACAGGCTTACGTTGCTCTAACAAACTGTCACAAAAGTGACTGACAGTTCGTTAATCTTACGAGGTTCTTCAAGCACAGTTGATCTTTTGTTGTTTTAGAACGTTTGTTGTTTTTTTCTTCTTATTTTTGACAGATATAAAATGGTTCATGTACTTTTCTAACTCTTCAGGCTTCTCTGCAGGCATGTGTTAAGAAACCTTCAGAGATGCATGACCCAATACATGATAAAGTGCTTTACCAGGTCACTCTGGCTTGACAAGTAAGTGTTGGTAAACGATATAACCCCTTCCAGCATTGCTGACATTCTTGCTCCTTCACAACCACGAAAAGCCTTGCCTGTTCGAAATTATCTCAGACATCATGTAAGATTTAAAGTCAGTAGTTCAAAAAAGTTCTTTCTTTCAGTTTCATGTAATGCAATTTCTCGAATGTATTATTATTATTATTATTATCATTACATACATGAATAGACAATAACATACAGTGATTACAGTCCTGTGCATATTCTCCATGTGTGAACATTCTAGAATAAGCTGAATTATCAGTGCCGATCATTTCAGGCTACTTTTTAGTTTGTACTTAGTCAGAACAAGGCCTGACAGATTTAGTTTCCCCAGCTGATAGTACAGGTGTGTATACAGGAGCCCGCCCTTTAAACTATAACACTGTCAAACGTGGCCTAAAAAGTGACTGGTGACATAAACAAATTCAAAAAAAATAAAAAAACATAAGAATTTGTAACACAGTTTTGTTTTCAAGCTATTATCTTGTCTTTAAACGTGCTCTAGATTACTTATTAAAAAGTAATTCATTTATTATATAAATGAATGGTTAGCCATTGAATTTTGCCGCACGTTATGTAAATCCATACACTAATTAATTTAACCCAACGTATTTATTGTAACTGTATTTATCTGTAAACAAGTTAACAAACTGTAAACTAACTTTTTAAAGGGACCGTGTTTAAAGCTGGTTCTGTGTGAGCATACAAAATGTCTCACATAACTCTAAATGGTGTTGCTTCACCATGTCTAGATCTGTCGTTGATGTGTTTGAGCATGTCTGAATTTAGTTTTGAAATGCAGGTTTGCAGGTCCACCTGAAATTTAGGGTCAGGGGTCAGTTAAAGCAAACCTTACTAACCAGCTGTGTGTAAACGGGATCTGCTCTGGGAACCAAAAGTAATATAATGTGCTGCAGGTCCGAATATTAACCTGAATTATATGTTTCTTAAACAAACAACAGGAAATATAAAACTTGACTTGTGTTTAAGGGATGCTTATAATATGGTTAAATATATATATTAACCTATATATGGTTAAAAATGAATGATCCCTCCTGATAGGCATGATGGTCCTGCATGCCTGTCTGTATTGGTACCTGGTTTGTTAATAGCACAGCTAAGATTCAAACTTTTATAATTTAAAGTATTGAGATGGATTACAGTCAAATACATTGAGTTTTCAAGAGCCTATCATTGTTGTTCATCTACATAATTACCAGAAACTACCTACAGATATTTTATTATTCTTTTTACTGAATAAACTCACAGCTAGTTTATCTATTGTAAACAGTTTGTGCAGTACTGTTTTTGCAGAATGCCTCCGGGTTCAGCTTACCTACCTTTTATTAAAAGAATAGATCTTAAAGAGCGGCATTTTCTGAGCTACCCTGGATGTTCGGTTCACAGATCATATCAATGTGTATGATTCATATGCTTTTGATAACTTTCTTTTTGTTCTCGATCATTTTTATTAGCAAAGAAGATCCAAAAAGCCTCCAGCAATTTTATGTCACACCCCACATGTGGCAAAAGCTTTTAGAATCTAAAAGCCAGTTTTACCAGACTCAGACTGTAACTGATTTAAACCCAATTGTCCAGCTCATCTACACTCTGCATCCCCCCCCCCCCCTTGTGGAGACCTTCACTGGACAAACGAGATCCTCGGAGAAACTGCCAAACCCTGTTTTAGCGGCACTGCTTCGGCACAGAATATAATTGCAGTACTGTTGTATTGATCTGTATAAAGTTGTATGTATGTATTTATACCTGGAAACCTAAAATAGTTTGAGATAATTATGTCATTACAGATAAGCCAATTGCAGCAGTGCATTTTATATAGATGTGTTCTGTTTGATAGTGATATTGGAGAAGCCTGGTCCACACCCAAATAGTCTACACATGTGGGACTTGGCGTTTACCATTGTTTGATTTGTCCTTTTTATCTTTGATCTCGATGTTTAATGTAACATGAATAGTAACTCAGCAAGACAATTATTTAAATCTAAAGTGAGCAAACCAAACCTGGCCGTGTTGTAAGCAACCATGTTGGGAAAACAGTCGTTTATCATTCGTGCAGTTTTCAGGGATCTTTTAAGGCTGAGTCAGTCTGTAAGTCCTGATATTAATTTGAGAGAGAGAGAGAGTGTTAACACACTCTGGATGAAAGCTCACTGTGTTACTCTGTACAGGAAGTCACATACTCCTACGCCGAGTAGTTGCTAGGCAGGCAAAACAATAACCACAGCAAAAGTGGCCAAAGCGTTTGGCTCTATAATTACAGAACAAGTCTAGTCAAATGCATGCTGGATCTTTTACTGTTTCTGGCTATCAGAGTCGCTTACATCGTGCCATGTAGCACCTCTGTATATCTTGGTGGTTTAAATTCTGGGTTTTCAAAAGCAATAAAATGTAAATGTTATAAACTACTTAAATGCTGGTTTAAATGATGAAATTAATAATCTTTCTTTAACAAAAATAAAATGAATCATTTATTTCCAACAGGAGACAAAGCTGGACTGCAGGCAGACCAGTCAAGTCTCTCTCTCACACACACACAGACTCAGACACACACACACACACACACACACACACACACACACACACACACACACACACACACACACACACACAC